>JAFIRS010003318.1:0-142981 GCA_018342105.1 Gonioctena quinquepunctata | reverse complement strand
CAAAGCCTGTCTTGTTTATTTTTTTGGAACCGTCTGTAAAGATAAATGTGTTTGTTTCCCTTGTATTTTCTGTGTTGGTTTAAAAAAGGCCTTTATCAATCCCCTTTTTTTCTAGTCCTATATTGATGGGTTCAATGTTTTAATTTGCTTTTTGTAGTTTTTTTCGAAACTGGAGTTTTTTACTTTGAAAATGGGTGAGTTACTGATTTTATGAGATTAAATGCTTCTATTTGTATGGTTTTCTTTGTTTCCCAATTCCTTCTTGTTTTTTTATGAAATAAATCTATGGTTTTTAAATTCTATAATGTAATTATTCGAAAGCTGAATTGTTTCAGCAAAAATTTTTGCTACCATTTGCCCTATATTAAATTCATTTCGGGGGTTTTTGCCAAAAGGGCATTGATCGGCGTGCTCTTCTACATCCAGATGATTGGGGGTTTTGGGTGTTTTTCTAATTTCGTTATTTTTTTCTTAGAGTTTGGTTTCATAAATTTGATCCATGTTAGATGTGTTTTACTATTCCATTATATGCCATGTGCATTGACCGGATCTGCCCCCCAATTTACTTTGCAAAATGCTTTCCAACACGTTTATCCCTTTCATTGCTTTGATTCTTATATTTTCTGTATGTTCATTCCTTTTGGGTTTTTTTGGAAATATTAACCCCGGGTTTTTTACTGTATCTTTGTACTGAATAATGGTATTTCAACTTTGTATTTGGTATCTTAATTGGAATCCGTTGTTGTACCTTGGGATTCTGTTCCATCATAATTTATACAGTTTATAAATATCAACATTGTCATTTCCCTTTTTTATACTAAAATCCGATTTTTTTATTTATGCTAAAAGCTATCTGAATGTATGATTGGGTATCTACATTATCTTGGTTCCTTACCTTTTGGAAGCCATTTGGTGTGTAGGCAGAAGGTTCCCGATTTTCCGTGAAACCTAATTTTTTGATTTATTTCATAAACCTTGCACACAGGATGATAAAGGTTTCTCTGTAAATTTTACAGAGAATGGATCCCCCTTTGGTTTCAAAAAAAGGAATGACTGTTTTTGTTTATGAATCTGGAAATTTTACCATCTCCACACATGCATTGTATATTTCGAGGGAAGTTCCCTTGCTATTGTGGGTAAAAAGGGTTACATCAGTTTAGATTCCGTAAAACCGGGGCCGAGTCTCTCTTTCCAAATAAAGCGTTTTGGTTTATCATGCTAAACGGTTCAAAGTTTTGGTGTTATTTTGAAAGTTAAAATCTGGGTATTTACATGAGGTAGGTTTAATAATTTTAGATGCCTGTTCCTGGTTCAAAAGGGGTTTTTTTTGGATTGATTATAAACTTTGTACTTGGTCAACCTACTTTCTCATCGATTCTTTGCAGAATCTGCTTTACTATACCGTTCTCGAATTAAACCAGTATTTCCATTTTTTCATTTCCGGCCAATCATCGACTTGCACCACATGAGCCACATATCCGAATCTACGCGAATTTGATCATTTGCAAGCGTCGATAAGGATCACTTTGAGTTTTCAGTTTACCACCTTATGCAATTTTCTGTGATATTTTTTTCGATCGATTTTAACTTCGTCGTATTGTACCGTTTCCTTTCGTTCGTAATACTCAGCCGATATTTTGTATCGTATCGTTTAGCAAACGTCAATACTGCCAACGGTTAGTTACTTACCATATCGTATCTGAAGTTTCTTGCGTTTTACGTTAATACTCACCAAGTTTTTTTTCAGTTCGAGTTTTCTTGAAAACAACTATATTCCTGGCTCGGAGGCAAACGCTATGTTATCAGAGGCCAAGCACTTATATTCCGACTACGGTGGCATACACTAGATTTCTGCTATATATTGTCACTCTTTTGGTCGATTGAGATTGATCTGAAGTAATCTTCATCTGTTGGTCATGTTACCTGAAAATTTGAATTTCAAGTAAGTAGTTTCAATTAATTATACCCAATTTGGATGACCAATTACTGTTAAACCTCTGGGGTATTTGGGCATGAAGGCTATATAAGATGTATGACCTGTGTTGAATATAGATTTTTCTGTCATTTTTCTTGATCGATTTTTAAACATGTACTAAGACTAACTTGACCCTTCAATCGAGTTGCGTTCGCAGAATCGCGTTATCTATCACCGTTTCGAATTAGAGAAAGTTCGGTTTTTGCATTTCACAACTTCAATCATCGAATCTGATCGACATAGCCAGCATTTTCGGATTCTACGTCGAATTTGATCATTTTTGATGGAAACGCAGATCGATCAGGATCACTTTGAGTCTTAAGATTCTGTAGATATTTTTTTCGATTGATTTAAACTTTGTACTTGGACTAACTTGACCTTTCTCAATCGATTGGCGTTGCAGAATCGCTTTATCTATCACCGTTCTCGAATTAGAACCAAGTTTTCCGGTTTTTCATTTCACGCCAATCGATCGATCTGGCTCCACATAGCCACATATCCGGAATCTACGTCGAATTTCGATCATTTTGGTAAACCGCAGATCGATAGGATCACTTTGAGTTTTCGAAGATTTACCACCCCCTTATGCAATTTTTCTGTGGATATTTTTTTTCGATCGATTTTAAACTTCGTACGTATCGTATCGTTTCCTTTCGTTTCGTTAATACTCAGCCGTATCTTTTGTATCGTATCGTATCGTATCGTACCGTACAATACCGTACCGTACCGTTTTCTTGAAAACAACTATATTCCTGGGTACGGGAGGCCTAACATCTATGTTCCCGGCTACGGAGTGCCAAGCACTTATATTTCTGGCTACGGATGGTATACAGCTAGATTTCTTGCTATATATTGTCACTCTTTGAGGTGGATTGAGATTGATCAAGAAGTATCCTCATCTGTTCTGTTCATGTTACCTGAATAAAATTTGAAATTTCAAGTAAGTAGTTTTAATTTAACATTATACCCAATTTGGATATGGACCAATTACTGTTAAACCTCTGGGGTATTTGGGCATGAAGTGCCATATAAGATGTATGATGCTGTTGAAATATGAATTTTTCTGTCGATTTTTTCTTGATCGATTTTAAACTTCGTACCAAGACTAACTTGACCCTTCTGAATCGATTGCGTTCGCAGAATCGCGTTATCTATCACCGTTCTCGAATTAGAGAAAAGTTTTCCGGTTTTTGCATTTCACAGCCAATCATCGATCTGACTACGACATAGGCCACATTTTCGGATTCTCGTCGAATTTTGATCATTTTGATGGAAACCGAGTCGATGGATCACTTTGAGTTTCGAAGATTTACCACGTTATACAATTTTCTGTAGAATTTATTTTTTGGATTGATTTTAAACTTTGTACTTGGACTAACTAACCTTTCTCAATCGATTGGCGTTCGCAGAATCGCTTTATCTATCACCGTTCTCGAATTAGAACCAAGTTTTTCCGGTTTTTCATTTCACGGCAATCGATCGATCTGGCTACCACTAGGCCACATATCCGGAATCTACGTCGAATTTTGATCATTTTGGTAAACGCGATCGATAGGATCACTTTGAGTTTTCGAAGATTTACCACCCCTTATGCAATTTTTCTGTGGATATTTTTTTCGATCGATTTTAAACCCGTACGTGTCATTACGTTTCCTTTCGTTTCGTTAATACTCAGCCATATCTTTTCGTATCGTATCGTATCGTTTACTTTACATTGCACAATACCGTCACAAGCCATACCGTGCCGTGCCTACCATGTCGTGTCGTAACGTTTCCTTTCGTTTCGTTAATACTCACCCAAGTTTTTTATACTGTCGTTCGTTTTCTTGAAAACAAGCTATATTCCTAGCTCGGAGGTGAAACAGCTATGTTCCGACTACGGAGGGCCAAGCACTTATATTCCTGGCTACGGATGGCATACAGCTAGATTTCTGGCTATATATTGTACTCTTTGGATGGATTGAGATTGATGAAGTATCCTCATCTGTTCGGTTCCCTGTTACCTGAAAAATTTGAAATTTCAAGTAAGTAGTTTTAAGTTAACATTATACCCAATTTGGATATGGACCAATTACTGTTAAACCTCTGGGGTATTTGGGCATGAAGTGCCATATAAGATGTATGATGCTGTTGAAATATGCAATTTTTCTGTCGATTTTTTTCTTTGATCGATTTTAAACTTCGTACCAAGACTAACTTGACCCTTCTGAATCGATTGGCGTTCGCAGAATCGCGTTATCTATCACCGTTCTCGAATTAGAGAAAAGTTTTTCCGGTTTTTTGCATTTCACGGCCAATCAATCGAACTGACTACGACATAGGCCACATTTTCGGATTCTACGTCGAATTTTGATCATTTTGATGGAAACCGCAGATCGATAGGATCACTTTGAGTTTTCGAAGATTTACCACGTATGCAATTTTTCTGTAGATATTTTTCTTCGATCGATTTTAAACTTCGTCTTGGACTAACGACCTTTCTAATCGATTGGTTCGCAGAATCGCTTTATCTATCACGTTCTCGAATTAGAACCAAGTTTTTCGGTTTTTTATTCACGGCAATCGATCGATCTGGCTACCCATGGCCACATATCCGGAATCTACGTCGAATTTCGATCATTTTGGTAAACCGCAGATCGAAGGGATCACTTTGAGTTTTCGAAGATTTACCACCCCCCTATGCAATTTTTCTGTGGATATTTTTTTTCGATCGATTTTAAACTTCGTACGTATCGTATCATTTCCTTTCGTTTCGTTAATACTCAGCCGTATCCATTCGTATCGTATCGTATCGTTTCGTACTGTACCGTACCGTAC
Source organism: Gonioctena quinquepunctata (assembly GCA_018342105.1). NCBI lineage: Eukaryota > Metazoa > Arthropoda > Insecta > Coleoptera > Chrysomelidae > Gonioctena > Gonioctena quinquepunctata. The sequence goes on along the minus strand of JAFIRS010003318.1, from coordinate 138,189 downwards.
AATACCGTACCGTACCGTAACTTACCATACCATATCATATCGTAACGTTTCCTTTTGTTTCGTTAGTACTCACCCAAGTTTTTTTCATACTGTCGTTCGTTTTTCTTGAATAACAACTATATTCCTGGCTACTGGAGGCCAAACAGCTATGTTCCCAGGTACGGAGAACCAAGCACTTATATTCCCGGCTACGGATGGCATACAGCTAGATTTCTGGCTATATATTGTCACTCTTTGAGATGGATTGAGATTGATCGAGAAGTATCCTCATCTGTTCGGTTCATGTTACCTGAAAAAATTTGAAATTTCAATTAAGTAGTTTTAAGTTAACATTATACCCAATTTGGATATGGACCAATTACTGTTAAACCTCTGGGGTATTTGGGCATGAAGTGCCATATAAGATGTATGATGCTGTTGAAATATGCAATTTTTCCGTCGATTTTTTTCTTCGATCGATTTTAAACTTCGTACCAAGACTAACTTGACCCTTCTGAATCGATTGCGTTCGCAGAATCGCGTTATCTATCACTGTTCTCGAATTAGAGAAAAGTTTTTCCGGTTTCTTGCATTTCACGGCCAATCGATCGATCTGACTACGACATAGGCCACATTTTCGGATTCTACGTCGAATTTTGATCATTTTGATGGAACCAGATGATATAATAATAATTCGATCGAAGCAAAATCTATTAAATCCTTACGTCATTTCGGAAGGAAGTTAAATTCAGGCTCCTTGAGAGGCTTACACAAATGCAGAATTTATGAGGATCAATTGTTAGAGACAGCTATGGTTGGAACAGGCATTCATGATTTAGCAAATTTGCAACATTTTAATATCCTGTGTATTATCAACCTTAGCAGCATTTTATATCTACATTATTATTATATTATTTATTGGTTATATGACTATACTTTTTGTAATTCTTTTAATTATAGTTTATGTACTTTTTATTCTACCAGGCTTTGTCTTGGATATTTATATCTTGAAATAAAGTATACTTTGATGATTTGATAGGATCACTTTGAGTTTTCGAAGATTTACCGTTATGCAATTTTCTGTAGATATTTTTTCGATGGTTTTAAACTTCTTGGACTAACTTGACCTTTCTCAATCGATTGGCGTTGCAGATCTTTATCTATCCCCGTTCTCGAATTATACCAAGTTTTCCGGTTTTAATTTTACGCCAATCATCGATCTGGCTACACATAGGCCACATATCCGGAATCTACGTCGAATTTCGATCATTATGGTAAACCGTCAGATCGATAGGATCTTTGAGTTTTCAAGATTTACCACCCTTATGCAATTTTCGTCGGATATATTTTTCGATCGATTTTTAAACCGTGCGATCATTGTTTCCTTTCGTTTTGGTATCTTGCATCGTTCGCATCAACTACCGTCAATACCATGCATACCTCATACCGATATCTATCGTAACGTTTCTTTGTTCGCTTAGTACTCATCCCAAGTCCGTTTCTTCTATACTGTCGTTCGTTTTTTGAAAACAACTATATTCTCGGCTACTGGGAGGCCAAACAGCTATGTTCCGGTACGAGCAAGCTTATATTCCGGCTACGATGGCAACACTAGATTTCTGGCTATATATGTCACTCTTTGAGATGGATTGAGTTGATGAAGTATCCTCATCTGTGGTCATGTTACCTGAAAATTTGAAATTTCAATAAGTAGTTTAAGTTAACATTATCCCAATTTGGATATGGACAATTACTGTTAAACCTCTGATTTGGGCATGAATGCCATATAAGATGTATGATGCTGTTGAAATATGCAATTTTTCTCGATTTTTTCTTGATCGATTTTAACCGTACCAAGACTAACTGACCCTTCTGAATCGATTGTTCGCAATTGCGTTATCTATCACCGTTCTCGAATTAGAAAGTTTCCGGTTTTCATTTCGGCCAATCGATCGATCTGACTACACCTAGGCCCATTTTCGGATTTCGTCGAATTTTGATCATTTTGATGAAACCAGATCGATATAAATAATAATAATTTACCTTCGCAAGCAAATCTATTAATCTTACGATCATTTGAAGGAAGTTAAATTCAGTCTTGAGAGGCCTTACAACATAGGAATATTATGAGGATCAATTGTTAGAGAGATCATCGGTTGTGCTAACAGGCTTCTGATTTAGGAAATGAACATTTTAATATCCTGTAGTATTATCAACCTTAGCAGCATTTTATATCTACATTATTATATTATTTTATTGTTATATGACTATACTTTGTAATTCTTAATTATAGTTTATGTACTTTTTATTCTACCAGGCTTTGTCTTGAGATTATTTATATTTCGATAAAGATACTTTGATTTGATTTGATAGGATCACTTTGAGTTTTCGAAGATTTACCACGTTATGCAATTTTTCTGTAGATATTTTTTTTCGATGGATTTTAAACTTCGTACTTGGACTAACTTGACCTTTCTCAATCGATTGGCGTTCGCAGAATCACTTTATCTATCACCGTTCTCGAATTATAACCAAGTTTTTCCGGTTTTTTTAATTTTACGGCCAATCGATCGATCTGGCTACCACATAGGCCACATATCCGGAATCTACGTCGAATTTCGATCATTATGGTAAACCGCAGATCAATAGGATTACTTTGAGTTTTCAAAGATTTACCACCCCCTTATGCAATTTTTCTGTGGATATTTTTTTTCGATCGATTTTAAACTTCGTACGTATCGTATCGTTTCCTTTCGTTTCGTTAATACTCAGCTGTATCTTATCGTATCTTATCGTATCGTATTGTGTCGTTTCGTACCGTACCGTACAATACCGTACCCTACCGTACCGTACCATACCATATCGTAACGTTTCCTCTCGTTTCATTAATACTCACCCAAGTTTTTTTTATGCTGTCGTTCGTTTTTCTTGATAAACAACTATATTCCTGGCTACGGGAGGCCAAACAGCTATGTTCCCGGCTACAGAGGGCCAAGCACTTATATTCTCGGCTACGGATGGCATACAGCTAGATTTCTGGCTATATATTGTCACTCTTTGAGATGGATTGAGATTGATCGAGAAGTATCCTCATCTGTTCGGTTCATGTTACCTGAAAAAATTTGAAATTTCAAGTAAGTAGTTTTAAGTTAACATTATACCCAATTTTGATATGGACCAATTACTGTTAAACCTCTGGGGTATTTGGGCATGAAGTGCCATATAAGATGTATGATGCTGTTGAAATATCAATTTTCTGTCGATTTTTTCTTGATCGATTTTAAACTTCGTACCAAGACTAACTGACCCTTCTGAATCGTTTGCTCGCAGAATCGCGTATCTATCACCGTTCTCGAATTAGAGAAGTTTTTCCGTTTTTGAAGGCAATCGATCGATTGATACATAGCACTTTTCGATTCAAGCATTTTGATCATTTGATGAATCTGTCGATTTTTTTGATCGATTTTAAACCGTATAGACTAACTTGCCTTCTCAATCGATTGCGTTCGCAGAATCTTTATCTATCACCGTTCTCGAATAGAAAAGTTTTCGGTTTTCATTTACGCCAATCGATCGTCTGGCTACACATAGGCCACATATCGATCACGTCAATTTGATCATTTTGATAAACCGCGAGGGATATGGTTCGTTATACAGGGATTTGTGATTTTAAATTTACATTTTTATCCGCGTATCTATCTATCAACTTCTCGTGAGCATTTATACTACTTACATTATATTATTTCTTTTGTTATATACCCGTTTTTGTGTTTTTCGCATAATTCCTTCACAAACATAGTTTACGACCCTTTTTACTCTACCAGTGCTATATATTGTCCTCTTTGAGATGGATTGAGTTGATGAAGTATCTCATCTGTGTTCAGTTACCTGAAAATTTGAAATTTCAGTAAGTAGTTTTAAGTTAACATTATCCAATTTGGATATGGACCAATTACTGTTAACCTCTGGGGTATTTGGGCATGAAGTGCCATATAAGATGTATGATGCTGTTGAAATATGCAATTTTTCTGTCGATTTTTCTTGATCGATTTTAAACTTCGTACCAAGACTAACTTGACCCTTCTGATCGATTGCTTCGCAGAATCGCGTTACTATCACCGTTCTCGAATTAGAAAAGTTTTTCCGTTTTTGCATTTCACGGCCAATCGATCATCTGACTACGACATGGCCACATTTTCGGATTCTACGTCAATTTTGATCATTTTGATGGAAACGCAGATCGATAGGATCACTTTGAGTTTTCGAAGATTTACCATTACAATTTCTAGATATTTTCGATCGATTTTAAACTTGTACTGGACTAACTTGCCTTTCTCTCGATGGTTGATCTATCTACGTTCTCAATTGGTTTTTTTCATTTCGGCATCATCGTCTGGCTACCACTGCCACATCGGAATCCGCATTTCGTATTGTAGCTCATCCTTAGTTTTCGAGTTAACCTATCAATTCTGTGGATTTTTCGATCGATTTAAATCGTCTACTATCGTTTCCTTCTTCAATCTCAGCCGTATCTTTTCTATCGTTTGTCGTCCGTCCGCATCTACCGTCATACCATATCGTATCGTAACGTTCCTTGTTCGTTAATCTACCAATTTTTTATACTGTCGTTCGTTTTCTTGAAAACAACTATATTCCTGCTACGGAGGCCAAACAGCTATGTTCCGGCTACAGGGCAAGCACTATATTCCGGCTACGGATGGCATACAGCTGATTTCTGGCTATATATTGTCACTCTTTGAGATGGATTGAGATTGATCGAAGTATCCTCACTTTGGTTCATGTTACCTGAAAAATTTGAAATTTCAAGTAAGTAGTTTTAAGTTAACATTATCCCAATTTGGATATGGACCAATTACTGTTGAACCTCTGGGGTATTTGGGCATGAAGTGCCATATAAGATGTATGATGCTGTTGAAATATGCAATTTTTCTGTCGGTTTTTTTTTTGATCGATTTTAAACCTTCTACCAAGACTAACTTGACCCTTCTGAATCGATTGCGTTCGCAGAATCGCGTTATCATCACCGTTCTCGAATTAGAGAAAGTTTTCCGTTTTTGCATTTCACGCCAATCGTCATGCTACGACTGCCATTTTCGATTCTACGTCAATTGATCATTTTGTGAACCAGTCGATAGGATCACTTTGGTTCGAAGATTACCGTTATCAATTTTCTTAGATATTTTTCGATCGTTAAACTTCGACTTGGACTAACGCCTTTCAATCGATTGGCGTTCCAGAATCCTTTATCTATCCTCGAATTAAACCAAGTTTTCGGTTTTATTAGGCCAATTGTCTCACCTGCCACATCGAATCGTCAATTGATCATTTTGAAACGCAGTCGAAGGATCATTTGTTTCGAGATTTACCACTTTTTCGTGATATTTTCGACTTTTAAACTTCGTCGTATCGTTCGTTTCCTTTCGTTTCGTTAATCTCAGCGTATCTTCGTCGTATCGTTTATGTCGTCAACCGACCGTATTCCAGACCTATCGTTATCTCACCGTATCTATCGTATCCGGTACCATGCTTCCCGTACATACCGTACAATACGCTCCGTACCGTACCATACCATATCGTATCGATAGCGTTTCCTTTCGTTTCGTTATACTCCTAAAATTTTTTATACGTCGATCGTTTTCTTGAAAACAACTATATTCCATACGGAGGCCAAACAGCTATGTTCTGGCTGAGAGGGCCAACCTTATATTCCGGCTCGGATGGCATACAGCTAGATTTCTGGCTATATATTGTCACTCTTTGAGATGGATTGAGATTGATCGAATCGATTTTTTTCTTGATCGATTTTAAACTTCGTACCAAGACTAACTTGACCCTTCTGAATCGATTGCGTTCGCAGAATCGCGTTATCTATCACCGTTCTCGAATTAGAGAAAGTTTTCCGGTTTTTTGCATTTCACGGCCAATCGATCGATCTGACTACGACTGGGCCACATTTTCGGATTCTACGTCGAATTTTGATCATTTTGATAGGAAACCGCAGATGGATATAATAAGTAATGATTTCCCTTCGCTAGCAAAATCTATTAAATCCTTACCGTCATTTCGGAAGGAAGTTGAATTCATGCTCCTTGAGAAGGCCTACTACATTTACCTTCGCAAGCAAAATCTATTAAATCCTTACCGTCATTTCGAAAGGAAGTTGAATTCATGCTCCTTGAGAAGGCCTACTACAACATGCAGGAATATTATGAGGATTAATTGTTATGAGAAGACATGCTATCAACCTCAGCAGCATTTTATATCTACATTATTATTATATTATTTTATTAGTTATATGACTGTACTTTTTGTAATTCTTTTTTAATTATAGTTTATGTACTTTTTATTCTACCAGGCTTTGTCTTTGAGATTATTTATATCTTCGACAATAAAGTATACTTTGATTTGATTTGATAGGATCACTTTGAGTTTTCGAAGATTTACCACGTTATGCAATTTTTCAGTAGATATTTTTTTTCGATCGATTTTAAACTTCGTACTGGACTAACTTGACCTTTCTCAATCGATTGGCGTTCGCAGAATCGCTTTATCTATCACCGTTCTCGAATTAAACCAAGTTTTCCGGTTTTTTCATTTCACGGCAATCGATCGATCTGGCTACCACATAGGCCACATATCCGGAATCTACGTCGAATTTCGATCATTTTGGTAAACCGCAGATCGATAGGATCACTTTGAGTTTTCGAAGATTTAGCACCCCCTTATGCAATTTTTCTGTGGATATTTTTTTTCGATCGATTTCAAACTTTGTACGTATCGTATCGTTTCCTTTCGTTTCGTTAATACTCAGCCGTATCTTATCGTATCGTATCGTTCGTCGTTCATACCGTCCGTACAATACTACCGTACCGTTACCATACCGTATCGTATCGTAGCGTTTCCTTTCGTTCGTTAATACTCACCCAAGTTTTTTATACTGTCGTTCGTTTTCTTGAACAACTATATTCCTGGCTACGGGAGGCCAAACAGCTATGTTCCCGGCTACGGAGGGCCAAGCACTTATATTCCCGGCTACGGATGGCATACAGCTAGATTTCTGGCTATATATTGTCACTCTTTGAGATGGATTGAGATTGATCGAGAAGTATCCTCATCTGTTCGGTTCATGTTACCTGAAAAAATTTGAAATTTCAAGTAAGTAGTTTTAAGTTAACATTATACCCAATTTGGATATGGACCAATTACTGTTAAACCTCTGGGGTATTTGGGCATGAAGTGCCTATAAGATGTATGATGCTGTTGAAATATGCAATTTTTCTGTCGATTTTTTTCTTTGATCGATTTTAAACTTCGTACCAAGACTAACTTGACCCTTCTGAATCGATTGGCGTTCGCAGAATCGCGTTAACTATCACCGTTCTCGAATTAGAGAAAAGTTTTTCTGGTTTTTTGCATTTCACAGCCAATCGATCAATCTGACTACGACATAGGCCACATGTTTGGATTCTACGTCAAATTTTGATCATTTTATTGGAAACCGCAGATCGATAGGTCTTTAGTTTTAAATTTACCGTGTTATGCAATTTTTCTGTAGTTTTTTTTTTTCGATCGATTTTAAACTTCGTACATGGACTAACTTGACCTTTCTCAATCGAATCGCTTTATCTATCAATGTTCTCGAATTAGAACCAAGTTTTTTGCCCCATTTCCCTCATTCCTTCACTAGCAAAGCTGATTGAGAAACTGGTGAAAAATCGTTTAACTGAATTCTTGTTACGAAATAATATAATTAATAGTAAGCAGTTTGGGTTCCAATCCAAGAAGAGCACACATGATGCCATATTCTCATTCCTATATGAAGTATATAACAACATCAATACTAAAGATGTGACTGCAGCAGTTTTTTGTGATTTATCCAAAGCTTTTGACTGCATAAATCATAAAATTCTGCTGCATAAGCTGCATCATTATGGCATCAGTGGAAATACTCATAGATGGTTTAATTCCTATCTCACAGGTAGAAGTCAAATTGTTAAGTCTACAACAACTTCGTTGCCAGCTGACATAAACAGCGGAGTACCACAAGGATCAGTACTAGGCCCTATACTGTTTCTACTGTACATAAACGATTTGGCTTCTATAGATATGAAAGGCCAATTCACACTATTCGCGGATGATACCACGATAGTATGGACTGATAAAAATAGTTCTGATCTTCACAAAACTATCTGTTCGGATATTATTAAAATCAAAGATTGGTGCGACTCTAACCTCCTGTCTCTCAATATCTCTAAAACTAATATTGTATCATTCCGATGTAGTATTGACAACATACCTTTGACTTCAAATCAAAGTTTCATTGGAACAGAACTTACGCCAAATTCCTTGGGGTTAGTATAGATAATAAATTAAAATTTAATGATCACATTGCATCTCTTAATAAAAAACTTGCTTCAGGATCATCAATTAAATACCTCAAATGAATTAGGCTTAACTGCAGAAAAACGCTTATTACGACTAATAGAGTCACACTTAAGATATGGAATCCCATTCTGGGGCGTTTGTACTAAAACCCAATTTGAGTCAGTTTTTTTTCTACAAAAAAGAGCACTCAGATACCTGTGCAAAGTCCGACGACGGACTCTTGCAGGCCTTTATTTGCGACGAACAAGATTTTAACTGTTTATGCTATCTTCATTTTAGAATCAGTTTGTCTATTACACAAACATAGAACAAATTTTCCCTCTGCCGCCTTTACCTATGCCACCCGACATTCCAATGATCTCAGACTACCTTTACCTACATCATCCCTCATTAAGGACTCGATTGTGTTTAATGGCCTCAAGATGTATAACCATCTACCACATCACTTGAAAGCTTTGGATTACATTCGTTTCAGAAAAACTCTAAAGACCTCCTCAGTGTTAGACCCTATTATAGTCTGCAAGAGTTTTACAATGACAGTTTTTGAAAATATTTTTGTAGCTTTTTACCTTTATACTCTTTTCTTTTATCATATTTTTATATTTTATAATTTACATGACATTGCCGTTTTATACTTTGTAGTGCATAGTCTTTCTTTTTTATTTTTTGTGTTGTTCTGTGCCCTACAATTTTAATTTCTCGAGATACTAACGGACTGTTTCCATAAATAATTTTAATACCACTTCTTTCCTTAACGATAAATTATTTTGTAAATTGGAAATCTTTTATACATGTTTTATTTTTTATGTACATCTAGTTATTTTATATAAGTTTGATGTCTTACTCTATGGAGATATTGTGTATTGTTCTTTTACTGATTGTTATCTGTTAATTGTATATCTAATTAGCTTTGTCGACAAGTGTTATACTTATGACAATAAAGTATATTTGATTGATTGATTGATTGATTTCCGGTTTTTTTCACCAATTACTGTTAAACCTCTGGGGTATTTGGGCATGAAGTGCCATATAAGATGTATGATGCTGTTGAAATATGCAATTTTTCTGTCGATTTTTTTCTTCGATCGATTTTAAACTTCGTACCAAGACTAACTTGACCCTTCTGAATCGATTGCGTTCGCAGAATCGTGTTATCTATCACCGTTCTCGAATTAGAGAAAAGTTTTTCCAGTTTTTTGCATTTCACGGCCAATCGATCGATCTGACTACGACATAGGCCACATTTTCGGATTCTACGTCGAATTTTGATCATTTTGATGGAAACCGCAGATCGATATAATAATAATAATTTACGTTCGCAAGCAAAATCTATTAAATCCTTACAGTCATTTCGGAAGGAAGTTAAATTAACTCTCCTTCTTTGTCTGAATGGATCGTACGCAGTTCATGCATTTAGATTTGCCTCGACATTGATTTTTGTATGACCATATAGCAACAAGCGAAGCATTGTACTACAGGAGGATGTATGGTGTGATTGGCATAGGGAATGTGTACATTGAAATATATCTAGGAGGTATACCCTTCAAAGGTAAGTAGGACCGTTGATGTAGTTATATAATCAATATTATTCCTCAGTTTTTCTTTAGGATTTAGCCTTCTTATATCTATGATTTTGTATGCGAGATGAGATCATTTTCCCAATTTGTTCAATTGAAAAGTCTGTGTCAACATGTCTGACTACCCCTTTACATCTAACCTGATTATAAGGGATGAACATTTTGTAACCTTTGTTTTTAAGAGTTTCATTTTCCAAAAATGCATTAGCTGCTTTATAGTGAGTATATTCTACTCCAAGTCTATTCCTGCCTTTATTAGATACTTTAACTAAATCTTTGAAATTTATATCAAATATTTCTTTGGCTATTTTCAAATGTTATATTTTCCGATGTTATTTCCCGATTGTTCAGTGGACTCGATCATGACAATGTATGTTTTCGCATTGGTTTCAGTATAAAACTGTGACTCTGCCGTTTTGTGGTGTCGGTTTTGTCCAGCGTTCTTTTCCCCTGGCGTTGATTCGCCCTATGATTTACTCTAACATATTTGTAAATTTATATCAGCACTCGCAAATAATAGGGTAGGAAAAGGGATTATATTCACAATATGGTTAATGAATTCACCCCTTTTTGCTCTCCGCTTCACCACTTGGAAAACACAACCTGCTCGCTTCACAAACCGAGGAAGGAATCGATCGATGGGATCACTTTGAGTTTTGAAGATTACCACGTTATGCAATTTTCTGTAGATTTTTTCAATCGATTTTAAACTTCGTCTTGGACTAACTTGACCTTTCTCAATCGATTGGCGTTCCTAGAATCACTTTATCTATTACCGTTCTCGAATTAGAACCAAGTTTTCCGGTTTTCTTTCACGGCCAATCGATCGATCTGGCTACCACATAGAGCCACATATCCGGAATCTACGTCGAATTTCGATCATTTTGGTAAACCTGATCGAAAGGATCACTTTGAGTTTTCGAAGATTTTCCACCCCTATGCAATTTTCTGTGGATTTTTTTTCGATCGATTTCAAACTTCGTCGTATCATTATTGTTTCCTTTTCGTTTCGTTAATACTCAGCCGTATCTTTTCGTATCGTATCTTATAGTTTCGTACCGTACTGTACAATGCCGTACGTACCATTATCCATATCTATCGTACGTTTCCTTTAGTTTCGTTAATACTCACCAAAGTTTTTTTTATACGTCGTTGTTTATCTTGAAAAAACAACTATATTCCTGTTCTACGGAGGCCAACAGCTTGTTTCCGGCCTAGGAGGGCCAAGCACTTATATTCGCTACGGATGGCATACAGCTAGATTTCTGGCTATATATTGTCCTCTTTAAGATGGATTGAGATTGATCGAGAGTATCCTCATCTGTTAGGTTCATGTTACCTGAAAAAATTTGAAATTTCAATAAAGTGTTTTAAGTTAACATTATACCCAATTTGGATATGGACCAATTACTGTTAAACCTCTGGGGTATTTGGGCATGAAGTGCCATATAAGATGAATGATGCTGTTGAAATATAGCAATTTTTTCTGTCGATTTTTTCTGATCGATTTTAAACTTCGACCAAGACTAACTTGACCCTTTTGAATCGTGCGTTCGCAGAATCGCGTTATCTATCACCGTTCTCGAATTAGAAAGTTTTCCTGTTTTTGCATTTCCGGAATCGATCGAACTGGCTACCACATAGGCACATATCCGGAATCTACGTCGAATTTCGATCATTTGGTAAACCGCAGATCGATAGGATCACTTTGAGTTTTCGAAATTTACCACCCCTATGCAATTTTTCTGTGGATATTTTTTTTTATCGATTTTAAACCGTGCGTATCGTATTGTTTCCTTTCGTTTCGTTAATACTCAGCCGTATCTTATCGTATCGTATCTTTTGTTGTACCGTCCGTACATGCCATTAACCGTACCGTACCATACCATATCGTTCTAACGTTTCCTTTCGTTAATACTCACGAATTTTTTATATTGTCGTTTGTTTTCTTGAAAACAACTATATTCCTGGTACGGAAGGCCAAACAGTATGTTCCCCGCTACGGAGGGCAAACTTATATTCCCTACGGATGGCATACAATAGATTTCTGGCTATATATTGTCACTCTTTGAGATGGATTGAGATTGATCGAAGTATCCTCATCTGTTCGATTCATGTTACCTGAAAAAATTTGAAATTTCAATAAGTAGTTTTAAAGTTAACATTATACCCAATTTGGATATGGACCATACTGTTAAACTCTGGGGTATTTGGGCATGAAGTGCCATATAAGATGTATGATGCTGTTGAAATATGCAATTTTTTCTGTCGATTTTTCTTCGATCGATTTTTAAACTTCGTACCAAACTAACTGACCCTTCTGAATGGATTGGTTCGCGAGAATCGCGTTATCTATCACCGTTCTCGAATTAGAGAAAAGTTTTTCCGGTTTTGCATTTCCGAAATCGATCAATCTGACTACGACATAGGCCACATTTCGATTCTACGTCGATTTGATCATTTTAATGGAAACCACGATCGATGGATCACTTTGAGTTTTCGAAGATTCACCCGTTAGCAATTTTTCTGTAGATATTTTTTTCGATCGATTTTAAACTTCGTACTTGGACTAACTTGACCTTTCTCAATCGATTGGCGTTCGCAGAATCGCTTTATCTATCACCGTTCTCGAATTAGAACCAAATTTTTCCGGTTTTACACATATCCGGAATCTACGTCGAATTTCGATCATTTTGGTAAACCGCAGATCGATAGGATCACTTTGAGTTTCCGAAGATTTACCCCCCTTCGAATTTTCTGTGGATATTTTTTCGATCGATTTTAAACTTCGATCGTTCTTTATCTTTTCCCCTTCGTTTCTTAATACTCAGCCGTATCTTTGGCGTATCGTATCGTTTCGTTTCGTACCGCACTGCAATACCGTCCTATCGTACCATACCGTGTCGTAACGTTTCCTTTCGTTCGTTAATACTCACCCAAGTTTTTTTATACTGTCGATTGTTTTCTTGAAAAAAACCATATTCCTGGCTACGGGAGGCCAAACAGCTATGTTCCCGCCACGGAGGGCCAAGCACTTATTTTCCCCGGGTTTCGGATGGCATACACCTAGATTTCTGGCTATATATTGTCATTTTCTTTGAGATGGATTGAGATTGATCGAGAAGTATCCTCATCTGTTCGGTTCATGTTACCTAAAAAATTTGAAATTTCAAGTAAGTAGTTTTAAGTTAACATTATACCCAATTTGGATATGGACCAATAACTGTTAAACCTCTTGGGGTATTTGGGCATGAAGTTTATTTATTTATTTTTTTTTTATTTATTTTTTTACATCTAATACATTGTCAAGTAAAAATACAGTCACTTGAGTATAACAAATATATAAACCTAAAGATGTAAGATAAATTATAAAAGAAAACAATGTAAAAAAACATTTAATTCAAACACTTTAAAAACTTCTGAACTGTTTGGGGTATAGAGTAATGTGACAATCATTGTGCCCCTCCCGTAACAGACATATTTTCAATTTTTTTGAAAATTGTAATAGTCCCCGGGGTTTTAAGAAATCTTCTAATTCATTGTAACACTACTATGCCTTTATGGAAAATAGATTTTTTGAGCTTTTTTGTTTTTGTTGAGACTCGTATATCAGCTCTTCTTTGTGTGTTGTAGTTATGCAAACTGTTGTTGTATACTAATTTAGATGACAGATACGATGGGGTTTAAAGACATTTTCATTTTTTTGGATTAAAATCAGAGTATGGTACCCCAAGTAATGTTGTATCGGGGCCAATTCAATGTCCTAACATAGACTTGATGGGCGAGTCTCTTGGAACATTCAATATAGTTCTCATGGCTTTATTTTTTCAATTTCTGCATCCTTCCCATCTCATTTTATTTCCAGGTACAGTATAGACGAAGCAAAGGTGAAATGGGGCAATATTATCGATTATATACTGTTTTTTTAACAAAGGGGTTAAAAGATGGTGTCACTCTAAACAAAAGTTTATGTTTTGATATTTTTTGGTAATGTATGAAATGTGTTCTTTGAAAGTTAAATTTCTATCGATAATAATGCCCAAGTATTTAATCTTATCCACCATTTCCACCTCCTCCTTACCAATTTTAACCTAGATTATTATCTTTGAACTCCCATCCCTTTTGTGGTTGCTAATTAACATGAATTTAGTTTTTTATTGTTCCAAAAAAACTACCATTCACCATTTTAAAATATTTTCCAGCTCCCTGGAGTGTATCTGTTAGGGTTTGTATATCTTCAGAACAGAAATACAATAACGTGTCATCGGCAAACAAATGGATTCGACAGTTTTCAACCGAGTGAACAATATGGATATACAGCAGAAACAACAATGGTCCCAATATACTTCCTTGAGGTACCGCTTTTATTTAGGACTTCATTTGATAAAGTGTCGTTAATTTTAGTTACCTGTTTTCTGTCTTCTGTAGGTAATCAGTGAGCCAATTGAGTGCTTTTCCAGTTATACCATCTTCTCTAGTTTGATATTTTGGCCCTGTCAATTGTTTCAATGCTGCTTGGATGTCCAAGAATACAGCTCCAATCATAATATTTTTGTTGTAGTTTTCTTCCAGTCATATAGAAATTTTGCACAGCTGTTTCACAGCTGTGGCCTGTTCTAAAACCTGACTGGTTTGAAATATAATTGTATTTTCTGTTTATGTTTATGAGTTGTCATAGACTATTCTTTCGATTAATTTTTCTAGTGTTGCAACATATTAATTGGTCTTAAATCACTAGCTTTATTGGAGTTGGAGACCTTAGGTATGGGTATAACTGTTGACAGCAAGGGCGATGGAAGCTTGCCCGTTAATAATGAGGTATTAACTAGATTCAAAAGCGGCTTTTCATGCTATCATATATATTTTTAGGATTTCGCTGTTATTTCATCCGGACTACCTTACTTGGTAAGTTATATACTGCCTTTCTCAACTCTGTGTCTCTATGAGCCTAAAGTTATCGAATTTATTGTTTGTTGCTATTTTATCTTTATAATCCCTTATAAAGAGTGGTATCTATATCTGAAATAATCTTATCAATACTCTACAAAAAAAGTCATTTAGGCCATTAGAAATTTCTTTTGGTTCGTTTATTTCTATATCTTGATTTCAATTTTTTTCCAATTTATATTCTTTTCTTTGATATTATCGATTTCAAAAGTTTCCACATTTTTTTGGAATTGTTTTTATTACCGTCTATCTTGTTCTCAAGGAATGCTTTTTTCTTCGTATAATTTTAACTACTTTATTCGATTGTGTTTGTATATATCCCTATTTTGAAGAGAGTTTATTTTTCCTTATATATTTTATATAACTAGTATCCCTTTGCTTTATAGCATCATTAATTCTATCATTCCACCATTCCTGAAATCTTGGTTTTATAACAACAGTTTTCCTTGGCAATCTCATCTAATTTACTTATGATGGTAGAGAAAAAAATACTCAAAGTTTTTATCAATATTTTGGTGCTTATACTTCAGTTGACTGACATTAAACTTTGGTTAAGTGCTTGAAAATCGATTTTTGCCACGTGTAGAGATATATTTAATGTCTTTTTTTGTTTGTTGTTTGTTGTTTGTTGATGTCAATACTAACTATATAATGGTGGATATTCTTGGTGTTTCATGAACTGTACATCTCAAATTGTTCAAATTGGAGAAGACCAAGTCTATCGGTACCACCTGCATCAAATGGATGTGTAATTTGTTTTACTAATTGGCTACAACCTACGCAGTCATGATATTGTTCAATTTTTCGATATGTTTCGTTTTCCTTGGGCAGTCAATATTGAAATCACCCTCGATTAGTACAGGGTGGGTGATGTCTTGGATATAGTTATTGCTCCATTCTTCGAAATTATTCAAAAACTCTGCTTGCTACTACTAGGCGAATGATAAATACATACCATAACAAAAACTTTGTTATTAACAGACATTTTACACTCAGAATAATATGTTTTCAAATAAGCATACCTAACTATTTCTAGAGCAATTATATTTTCTTTAATTTACCGCTACACCCCCTTGTGTGTCTACTGTGACTATCAACGTATTATATTATAAACCATTTATTGAAATTTCGTTATCATTAATCTCTTCTGTCAGTCTTGTTTCATTCAGGCATAAAACTAGAGGTTGAGGTAAATGTTAAATTAGAAATCGGTCAATTTTAGAAGTTAAACTTTGTGCATTTATAACTACCCAGAGCCCTCCAGCGATTCTATAAAAAAATTTTATTGTTTTTGAGTTTGTCTTATGAAAGGTGCTGTTACTGAGTCAATATTGTATTTTTCTACGTTTTTCACGATTGTTACCTAGACTAGATGTTTCATGCTCGATGATCTACAGATTCTTCGATTGGTCGCCAAGTAAGTTGTAGATATATTATGATTGTCACTTTATTCTCTGACCAAACTTCCCTCCCTATTCTCTATTTCACTAATTATTCGACATATTTCCTTCATTATTCTGATTTTCCTACATATTTTATAATAGGTGATTTTTAAATATGAAATACATGAGTTTAAAATTGAGTTAATATGCATAAATATAATATTTTTTGTCATCTTTACCATATTTATACCCTGATATTGTATCTTC
The DNA here is from genome assembly GCA_018342105.1 of Gonioctena quinquepunctata. NCBI lineage: Eukaryota > Metazoa > Arthropoda > Insecta > Coleoptera > Chrysomelidae > Gonioctena > Gonioctena quinquepunctata. Next base: position 121,631 of record JAFIRS010003318.1, on the reverse strand, counting down.
AGAACTTGTTTAGAACCTTTGGTTGTCCACGAAGAATCGACAAAATGATAATTTAGTTTTGAACTCACCTCAGTAAGAGTGTCACAATAATATCATTTACACCTTTACCCTAAAGATTCCAAACCCAAAAAATTCATGTCAGATAGTGTAAACGTCTTCGTAAATTTCTAAGGTCTACTATGATATCCTCCAATTGAGCATTATGTTTGATTATTGTTTTGCACTATATAGTCATCAGTTATGATATTGTTCAATATATTCAAGAAGTCATTGAATGATCTTGTCTCCCAAGTATGAGAATGTTCTTCTTCATATTGTCTTTTCTTCTATGGACACTTTCTTTCCTGGTACTATTTTCTTCCTGGAATTTCGTCAAGGTCTTTTTCGTTAAATATACAGTTATTTATTTTCGATTTTTTTTTTCACTTTTATTTTTCTGTTATTGGGTATCTCCACATTTTTTACTTTTCTTCCAGAATTATTAATGTTTTTCAAATTTTCTAGTTCTCTAATATATATATTTTTTTTTGCAGTTAGTGTCTTTTATCGATATAATCATGTTTGTTTAATGTATTATCTCCCTCACATCGTTCTCAAGATTTTCATTTCACACTTCATATTTTTTTTATCTCTTCTTCTGAGCTTGATTTTCACGTACCAGTCTTTGTATTTTATTTCTGTTTCACACTCGATGATTTGTATTCATTCATTACTGGTGAGTTTGAACTGATATGGATTTTTGGAGAATTCTTTGTCTGAGTTTCGCATCAGTTGTATTCTTATTTATATAAATTGTGAGACCAAACAATGTCACAATTTCGAACAATGGCAATATCCGCCTAAATGACTTTCAATTGATTGGAGTATAAAGAATTACACGATATATTGTTCTCTATGAAAAATAAAGGAAGTAATGATGATCTCACAAAATTCTTAAAAAGTGTGTACCCTTATATAAAAGATCCATTGTTGAATCTTGTGAATAGTTCTTTAGAGACCGGAATTTCCATCCATGCTGAAAGTTTCGACTATATACCAGTTCCAAAAGTTAAAACTCAATAAAGCCAATGATTTGAGACCTATTAATACATTATTTGCAATAGAGAAGTTATTAGAAAGAGTGGTATACATACAATTAATTGAGTTTATCGATAGCAACAATCTTCTTTCAGAAAATCGTCTGGTTTTAGATCCCATCATAGCTGTGAAACTGCGGTACAAAATATTTTATTCGATTGGAAGACGTGGATGGATGGAAAAACATGATCGGAGCAGTTTTTCCTAGATCTGAGGAGAGCTTTTGAAACAGTTGATAGGCAAAGATTACTTTTTGAAACTGAGAATTATGGCATAACAGGTACAGTTCTCAAGTGGTTTAGAAAACTACCTCCGTGACCAGAAAACAGGTAACTAGGATCAATAATGTCACTTCTTCGGAACTGATAAACAATAAGGGAGTACCCAAGGCGAGTACATTGGGCCTGTACTCTTCCTCCTGTATATAAATGACATTGTCAAGGAGACAACCAAATGTAAAAAACCTGTTGCAGATGACACTCTTATATATTTACTGTTCCAGTGATATGGATGATCTGATGAACACTTTAAAACAATGAGCATCGAAAATAAGCCAATTGTTGTAAGCTCTAATACTCTAAAACCAATAGTGATAAATCAAAATTTCTGAAGTTGGGTGTAGAGGCATTCCACAGTGAAATTGAAAATAAAACTCGCAGATAAATATTGAAAATAGCAACATCGAAAATGTTAGTGTAGTGAAATACCTTGGAGTTTTAATTGACCAGGAACTAACTCTTAAAGCACATGTACTTCCAAGTTATTAAAAAGTAACATTAAACATTAACTTTATGGATAAGAGTATCAGAAACCTGTCTAGATGGTCAAAATTAACAATATACAACACGTTAGTACTACCACATTTAACATTCTTTGCATCAATAATATTCACAGCTAATAAGAATGAGTTAGACCGCTGCAGAAACAAAGCAAAACAGAGCTATGAGAAGTATATGAAGTTACCTAGAGATACACCAATTAGTAGGTATGCTTAAAGACTTGAAGTGGATGTCCGTAAAAGATTATATATATTACCATACCATGATACTGATCTACAAAATGTACACAATATATCACGGATTACCTAAGTAAAAAAAATTTAACTCAATGAAACACCACCAATTACAATACTAGGACTAGACATAATATATATATATATATATATTGGAGTCAAAGTAAAAAAAGCATGAAAAATCCATATATCATGCAGGAATGTTACTTCAACAGCCTAGATAGCACCCTCAAAGAATGTACTCCGCTAGGTTTATTCAAAAGAAATTGAGAGACCACTTGCTCGGGGAATGACTTGAACCTGTTCAATTTATTTAATTTATTTTCTTAAAAAATGTTTATTTTTCAACAAAAAACCTATATATTAATAATCACGATTTTGAATGTGTCTATCAAATCTTAATGTTTTACTTTATATTTTAAGAGTGTCTTGACAAATTTGTTTTATATGTTTATACCTCTATAATTTTTATATTTTTTATATATTTGTATTTATTTGCTATTGTGACGGTATTTATACACATTAGTGTCTTGACCTTGTGTATATCTCTATATTTTTTATACTTTATGTATTCATTTTTTTTTTATATCATGACAGTGTTTATACACATTTCTGTACTATTAGCTTTTTTGCTAAATAAAGGATATATATTTATATATCTCATCAACTGGGTCTCACTCAAGATCATCAATTTTATCTTTTGCTTTCGAAATTTCTAAGTCGCGGGTGTTTATTATTTCCTTTAGTTCTTCTTCATTTTTTATGGCATCTTCAGCGAATTCCTTCCTTTCTGCTCTTATTTTTGCAATATATTAATTTTTTATGTCGTTTTCTTCTACCATCTCCTCTACAGTTTTCTCTAGAATACTTTTTTCTTCTTCTGAGTCAATGGCTTCTTGTTTTTTACAACACATTATTGCTGAACCTTTTATAAACTGAACTTTTCCTTTGTTGCTCAGCGCACTTTGCACACTTGGCCTCGGAGTTAGAGTTTTTATTTTTGGGACAAAAAGTGTTTACTTTTATTCACTATAATGGAATTATGATCAAATTTTCACCATTATTCGAGATTACTTCATAATATGGATTGAACTTTTTCAACACTACATTCACCATACTTTACACTATCTCTGGATATGATTTTGAAAAATTTCTGATTTGTTTTCCCCAAATGAATTTGAGTGGGAACTTAACAATGTATCAGAAGACTTCATTCACATAGAATTTTTTTGTATGCCATTAAGTGCCATATAAGATGAAAGGATGCTGTTGAAATATCAATTTTCCTGTCGATTTTTTTTTCGACGATTTTAAACTTGGTCAAGACTAACTTGACCCTTCTAACCGACGGCGTTCGCAGAATCGCGTTATCTATCACCGTTCTCGAATTAGAAAAGGTTTTTCCGGTTTTGCATTTCCCGGCCAATGATCGATCTGACTACGCCCAAGGCCCACATTTTCGGATTCTACGTCGAATTTTGATCATTTTGATGGAAACCGCAGAACGATAGGATCACTTTAGTTTTTGAAGATTTACCCGCTTATGCAATTTTTCTGTAGATATTTTTTTCGATCGATTTTAAACTTCGTACTTGGACTAACCTTTCTTCCAATCGATTGGCGTTCGCAGAATCAGTTTATCTATCACCGTTCTCGAACTAGGAACCAAAGTTTTTCCGGTTTTTTTTTTCCCCACGACACATCTGGCTACCCCCAGGACATATCCGGAATCTACGTCAATTTCGATCTTTTTTTGGTAACCGCGGTCGGGGATCATTTGAGTTTTCGAAGATTTACCACCCCAAATGAAAATTGTTCTGTGGATTTTTTGATCGTTTTTTTAAACTTGGACGATCGTATCGTTTCCTTTCGTTTGTTAATACCACCCGGGATCTTTTGGTATCGTATCGTATCGTTTCGTTTGGACCGACCGAAATACCGTCCACCCATTCCATACCATATCGATCGACTTTCCTTTGTTTCGTTAATACTCACCCAATTTTTTTTTATACTGTCGTTCGTTTTTCTTAAAAAACAACTATATTCCCAAGGGAGGCCAAAGGCTATGTTCCGCCAATGGAGGGCCAAGCACTTATATTCCCGGCAAAGGATGGCATCAGCTAGATTTCTGGCTATATATTGTCACTTTTGAGATGGATTGGGATTTATCGAAGTATCCCATCTGTTGATCCAATGTTCCTGAAAAATTTGAAATTTCTAGTAAGTATTTTTTAAGTTAACATTATACCCAATTTGGATATGGACCAATTACTTTTTAAACCTCTGGGGTATTTAATGAAGTGCCATAAAAGATGTATGATGCTGTTGAAATATGCAATTTTTCTGTCGATTTTTTTCGATCGATTTTAAACTTCGTACTCAAGACTAACTTGACCCTTCTAAATCGATTCGTTCGCAGAATCGCTTATCTATCACCGCTCGAATTAGGAGAAAAGTTTTTTCCGGTTTTTGTCATTTTCGGCCAATCGATTGATCTGACTACGACATAGGCCAATTTTCGGATTCTACGTCGAATTTTGATCATTTTGATGGAAACCGAATCGATATAAATAATAATAATTTACCTTCGCAAGACAAAATCTATTAAATCCTTACCGTCATTTCGAGGAAGTTAAATTCATGCTCCCTGAGAAGGCCTACTAAACATGCGGGAATATTATGAGGATCAATTGTTATGAGAAGACATGCTATCGGTTGTGTAACAGGCATTCTGTGATTTAGCAAATTTGCAACATTTTAATATCCCTGTAGTATTATCAACCTTAGCAGCATTTTATATCTACATTATTATTATATTATTTTATTAGTTATATGACTGTACTTTTTGTAACTCTTTTTTACTAACTTGACCTTTCTCAATCGATTGGCGTTCGCAGAATCGCTTTATCTATCACCGCTCTCGAATTAAAACCAAGTTTTTCCGGTTTTTTTCATTTCACGGCCAATCGATCGATCTGGCTACCACATAGGCCACATATCCGGAATCTACGTCGAATTTCGATCATTTTGGTAAACCCGCGATCGATAGGATCACTTTGAGTTTTCGAAGATTTAGCACCCCTTATGCAATTTTTTCTTGTGGATATTTTTTCGATCGATTTCAAACTTTAACGTATCGTGCTCGTTTCCTTTCGTTTCGTTAATACTCTGCCGTATCTTATCTTATCGTTCGTTTCGGTACCGCATTCCGATAATACCGTGCATACCATACCGTATCTATCGTAACGCTCCTTTCGTTCGTTAATACTCCCCCAAGTTTTTTTTACTGTCGGTTCGTTTTTCTTGAACAACTATATTCCTGGCTACGTGAGGCCAAACAGCTATGTTCCCGGCTACGGAGGGCCAAGCATCTATATTCCCGGCTACGGATGGCATACAACTAGATTTTTGGCTATATATTGTCACTCTTTGAGATGGATTGAGATTGATCGAGAAGTATCCTCATCTGTTCGGTTCATGTTACCTGGAAAAAATTTGAAATTTCAAGTAAGTAGTTTCGTTAACATTATACCCAATTTGGATATGGACCAATTACTGTTAAACCTCTGGGGTATTTGGCATGAGGTGCCATATAAGATGTATGATGCTGTTGAAATATGCAATTTTTCTTTTCGTTTTTTTTCTTGATCGATTTTTAAACTTCGCATCAAGACTAACTTGACCCTTCTGAATCGATGCTTCGCGGAATCGCGTTATCTATCACCGTTCTCGAATTAGAAAAGTTTTTCCGGTTTTGATTTCACGGCCAATCCGTCGATCTGACTACTTAATAGGCCACATTTTCGGATTCCACGTCGAATTTTGATCATTTTGATGGAAACCGCAAAACGATATAATAATAATAATTTACCTTCGAAAGCAAAATCTATTAAATCCTTACGGTCATTTTCGAAGGGAAGTTAAATTCATGCTCCTTGAGAAGGCCTACTACAAAAATCAGGAATATTATGAGGATCAATTTTATGAAAGACATGCTTGGGTTTTTGTAACAGGATTCTGTGAAAAGCAAATTTGCAACATTTTAATATCCCTGTGGTATTATCAACCTTAGCAGCTTTTTTATATCTCATTATTATTATATTTTTTTTTTATTAGTTAAAAGGACTGTATTTTTTTGTAATTTTTTTTTTTATAGTTTATGTATTTTTTTATTCTACCAGGCTTTGTCATGAGATTATTTACATTTCGACAATAAAGTATATTTTTGATTTGATTTGATAGGATCATTTTTGAGTTTTCAAGAACCACCTTATGCAATTTTTTTTGTAGATATTTTTTTTTGATCGATTTTTTAACCTTTACTTGGATTCTTACCTTTCCCGATTGGCGTTGGGCAGAATGCTTTATTTATCACCCTTCCGAATTGGGAACCAAGTTTTTCCGGTTTTTCATTTCACATTGGGTCGATCTGGCTACCACATAGGCCACATATCCGAATCTACGTCGAATTTCGACCATTTTGGTAAACCGCGGGACCCCGATGGGGATCATTTTTGAGTTTCGAAGATTTCCCCATTTATGCAATTTTTCTGTAGATATTTTTTTTGATGGGATTTTAAACTTCGTACGATTGTTCGTTCCTTTCGTTTTGTTAATACTCAGCCTTATTTTTTACCCATGCATTAAATACCGTACTGCCGACCGAATGTACCATAACCATTTTCGTTCGTAAACGCTTTCGTTTGAATACTCCCCCCAGGTTTTTTTTTAACGTCGTTCCTTTCTTGAAAAACAACCATTTCCTGGTTTCGGGGGGCCAAAACAATATTCCCGGCTACGGAGGGCCAAGAAACCTATATTCCCCGGCTACGGATGGCATAAAACTAGATTTCGGGAATATATATTGTCACTTTTTTGAGGGGTTGAATTGATCGAGAATATTAATCTGTTGGTTCATGTTACCTGAAAAAATTTGAAATTTCAAATAAGTAGTTTTAAGTTAACATTATACCCAATTTGGATATGGACCAATTACTGTTAAACCTTTTTGGGGTTTTTTGGGCGAAGTGCCATATAAGATGTATGATCCCGTTGAAAATGCAATTTTTCTGTCATTTTTCTTCGACCGATTTTAAACTTCGCCGGGATAAGACCCTTCTGAATCGATTGGCGTTCGCGGAATCGCGTTATCTATCACCGTTCTCGGAAAAGAAAATTTTTTCCGTTTTTTCATTTCCCCCCAATCGATCAATCTGACTATGACATGGCCACATTTTCGGATTCCACGTCGAATTTTGATCATTTTGAGGAAACCGCAGATCGATAGGATCACTTTGAGTTTTCGAAGATTTACCACGTTATCAATTTTTTTTGTAGATATTTTTTTCGACATTTTATACTTCTACGCAACGGGGCCCTTTCTCAATCGATTGGCGTTCGGTCGCTTTATCTATCACCGTTCCGAATTAGAACCAATTTTTTCGGTTTTTTTTCTTTTTTCAGCCAATCCACCCATCTGGCTACCACAAAAGGGCCAAATATCCGGAATCTCCCGTCGAATTTCGATAATTTTGGTAAACCGAGATTGATAGGATCACTTTGATTTTTTTGGGAAGATTTACCATCCCCCTTTATGCAATTTTTCTGTGGATATTTTTTTTGATTTTTAAATTTTTAAAGTGCTTCCTTTCGTTCGTTAATACCAGCCGTTTTTCGCCCATCGCATAGCATGCCGCATCGGTTCGTTTCGTTTTGTACCGACCGCACCGACCGAAATACCGCCTGAAATTCCACCATACCTTATTATCTAACGTTTCCCTTTCGTTTCGTTAATACTCACCCAAGTTTTTTATCCTGGTTTCGTTTTTTTGAAAAACAACTATATTCCTGGCTACAGGAGGCCAAACAGCTTGTTCCCAGCCACGGGGGGTTTAAAGCCCTATATTCTCTACCGGTTATACAGCTAGATTTCTGGCTATATATTGTCACTTTTTTTTGAGATGGAAGATTGATCGAAAAGTATACTCATCTGTTGGTTCATGTTACATGAAAAATTTGAAATTTCAAAAAAAGTAGTTTTAAGTTAAATTATACCCAATTTGGATATGGACCAATTACTGTTAAACCTTTTTGGGTATTTGGGATGAAGTGCCATATAAGATGTATGATGCTGTTGAAATATGCAATTTTTTCTGTCGATTTTTTTTTCGTCCATTTTAAACTTCACCAAGACGGGCTTGACCCCTTCTGAATCGATTGGCGTTCGCGGGAAATCGCGTTATCTATCACCGTTCTCGAATTAGAAAAAAAGTTTTTCCGGTTTTGCATTTCACGGCCAATCGATCAATCTGCTCGCTTAGGCCACATTTTCGGATTCTACGTCAATTTTGATCATTTTGATGGAAACCACAGATCGATATAAATAATAATAATTTACCTTCGCAAACAAAATCTATTAAATCCTTCCCGGGGCTTTAAAGGAAGTTGAATTCAGGGTTCTTGAAAGGCCTACTACAACATGCAGGAATATTAGAGGATCAATTTTTTAGAAGACATGTGTCCGGTTTGTTAACAGGCATTCTGTGATTTAGGCAAATTTGCAACATTTTAATACCCCTTGTGGTATTATCAACCTCAGCGCATTTTATATCTACATTATTTTATATTTTTTTTATTGGTTATATGACTGTCCCTTTTTGTAATTTTTTAATTATAGTTTATGAAATTTTTTATTCTACCAGGCTTTGTCTTTGAGATTATTTATATCTTCGGCAAATAAAGGCGGGGGGACCTGATTCCCAAACAATTTTAGACCGATATCCCTGTTACCAATCCTATAAAATAATAAAAAAAACTGGTAAAATAAGGGGGTATCATCCTTCCTAATCAAGTTTAACATACTAAGTTCCAATCAGTTTGGCTTCCAACCTCAAAAAGACAAATGATGCAATTTTTTCCTTTCTAAAAATCTTTACCTTAATCTGAAGGGATAGAGGGAGTTCGGCATTTTTTGTGACTTATCTAAGGGTTTATTCGTAAATCAAGAATGCCGGGAAAAACTTGAAATATATGGATTGGAGGCAATGCATTGTCTTGGTTTAGATCTTATTTTAACTGAACGTCGCCAAAATGTCTCATTAATGGAATTGAATCCAATGAATGTGCTGTCAACTCTGGTGTCCCACAGGGCTCGGTTCCTGGGACCTCTGTTATTCTTGTTGTATGTCAACGATCTGAATCAGTTGGACATCCAGGGTAAATTAACAATGTTTGGCGGATGACACCACTATCCTATGGCATGATAAATCAATTACCGGTCTATTCGATCACATCAGTGTGGATGTAATAAGGGTGAAAGAGTGGTGCGATGCAAATCTCCTATCATTCAAATGTCAACAAAACGAACATCGTATCATTCAGATGTAACATCAGGGAGGTTTCATTAGATAATGGAATAATTAGCAATGCCGCGGAAAATAAGTTTTTGGGATTACTTATTGATGAAAAGTTAAGATTCGAAAGCCATATTAACAAGTTGTGCAAAAGATTAGATCGTTGCTTTGCGAGTAGTGTTTCTCAGAACTGGATATTGCTAATGTAGGAAGGTTTATTTTTCATTAGTAGAGTCACATCTAGCTATGGATATGCTTTGGGGTATATGTTCGCAACTGTTTGAAAGCGCTTTACCTCCAAAAGAGCATTAGATGTTTATGTAAAGCCAAATGCCATTCATGTAGACCATTGTTTGAGCAAAGGATTTTAACACTGGAGGTTCTTTTCATTTTAGAGACAGTATGTCTAATCACAGAAATGAAATGAAATAAATAACTTTCAGTATATAATAAACGTCTTAAGACACCATAATTGCTCTACCCGTCCTAACATGCCAGTCGATCAAAAATTCTTTATTTACAAGAGCAAAAATTATTTAATCACCTACCTTAGACATTTAAAAAGAAATACAAAGTGTATTTAGATTCCGAAAAGAAGTGAAAGAGTTCTTGGTTGTGAGGGCCTATTATACTACAGAGGAATTTTACGAAGATCAATTTAACTCAGACTGTAATTAATGTGATCAAGTAAGATGCAACCTTTAGATTTTCCATTTTATTTTTAAATCATTAGTTAATGTCGACCCTAATCTTTTATTTGTATTATTTATTTACTATCTTGTGTATTGTCAAAAAACTGTTGTTAACGTTTGTGTGTATATTGGCACTATTAACTTTTTTGCCTTTTTACCTTTGTACCTTTTTAAATTTAGGATTCCAGACTTTGTCAATGAGATGTATCTATTTCGGACAATAAAGTATATTTGATTGATTGATAAAGTATACTTTGATTTGATTTGATAGGATCACTTTGAGTTTTCGAAGATTTACCACGTTATGCAATTTTTCAGTAGATATTTTTTTCGATCGATTTTAAACTTCATCTGGACTAACTTTGACCTTTTCAATCGATTGGCGTTTGCAGAATCGCTTTATCTATCACCGTTTTTGAATTAAAACCAAGTTTTTCCGTTTTTTTCATTTCACGGCCAATCGATCGATCTGGCTACCACATAGGCCCACATATCCGGAATTACATCGAATTTCGATCATTTTGGTAAACTGCTTATCGATAGGATCACTTTGAGTTTTTGTAGATTTAGCACCATCTTTATGCAATTTTTCTGTTGATATTTTTTTTCGATCGATTTCAAACTTTGTACGTATCGTATCGTTTCTTTCGTTCGTCTAATACTCAGCCGTATCTTATCGTAATCGTTTGCATACCGTACCATATACCACCACCAATGCAGATCGTAACGTTTCCTTTCGTTCAAGTTAATACTCACCCAAGTTTTTTTATACTGTCGTTTGTTTTTCTTGAACAACTATATTCCTGGCTACGGGAGGCAAACAGCTATGTTCCCGGCTACGGAGGGCCAACACTTATATTCCCGGCTACGGATGGCATACAGCTAGATTTCTGGCTATATATTGTCACTCTTTTGAGATGGATTGAGATTGATCGAGAAGTATCCTCATCTGTTCCGTTCATGTTACCTGAAAAAAAAATTTGAAATTTCAAGTAAGTAGTTTTAAGTTAACATTATACCCAATTTGGATATGGACCAATTACTGTTAAACCTCTGGGGTATTTGGGCATAAGTGCCATATAAGATGTATGATGCTGTTGAAACATGCAATTTTTCTATTCGATTTTTTCTTCGATCGATTTTAAACTTCGTACCAAGACTAACTTGACCCTTCTGAATCGATTGCTGTTCGCAGAATCCGTTATCTATCACCGTTCTCGAATTAGAGAAAGTTTTTCCGGTTTTTGCATTTCACGGCCAATCGATCGATCTGACTACACATTAGGCCATATTTTCGGATTCTACGCCGAATTTTTGATCATTTTGATGGAAACCGGAGATCGATAGGATCACCTGAGTTTTCGAAGATTTTACCACATTATGCCAATTTTTCTGTAGATATTTTTTCGTTCGATTTAAACTTTGTACTTGACTAACTTGACCTTTCAATCGATTGGCGTTCGAGAATCGCTTGATCTATCAAACGTCTTCGAATTAGAACCAAGTTTTTCCGGTTTTTTTCATTTCACGCCAATCGATCGATCTGCATACCACATAGGCCACATATCCGAAATCTACGCCGTCAATTTCGATCATTTTGGTAAACTGCAGATCGATCAGGATCACTTTGAGTTTTCGAAGATTTACCACTTGCAATTTTTTCTGTGGATATTTTTTCGATCGATTTCAAACTTCGTACGTACCGTTTCCTTTTGTTTCGTTAATACTCAGCCGTATCTTTTAATCGTGATAGTTTCGTTTTGTACCTGCCATACCGTCCGTACCATATCATACCATATCGTATCGTAACGTTTTCTTGTTTCGTTAATACTCACCCAAGTTTTTTTATACTGTCGTTCGTTTTCTTGAAAAACAACTATATTCCTGGCTACGGAGGCCAAACAGCTATGTTCACGGCTATGGAGGGCCAGGCACTTATATTCCCGCACGGATGGCATACAGCTAGATTTCTGGCTATATATTGTCACTCTTTGAGATGGATTGAGATTTATCGAGAAGTATCCTCATCTGTTCGATCCATGTTACCTGAAAAATTTGAAATTTCTAGTAAGAGTTTTAAGTTAACATTATACCCAATTTGGATATGGACCAATTACTGTTAAACCTCTGGGGTATTTGGGATGAAGTGCTTACAAGATGTATGGATGCTGTTGGAAATATGCAATTTTCTGTCGATTTTTTTTCTTCGACGATTTTAAACTCGCATTCCAAGACTAACTTGACCCTTTTCTGAATCGATTAGCGTTCGCGAGAATCGCGTTATCTATCACCGTTCTCGAATTAGAGAAAGTTTTTCCGTTTTTTGCATTTCACGGCCAATCGATTGATCTGACTCTGCAATAGGCCACATTTTCGGATTCTACGCGAATTTTGACTATTTTGATGGAAACGCAGATCGATATAATAATAATAATTTTACCTTCCAAGCAAAATCTATTAAATCCTTACCGCATTTCGGAAGGGGTTAAATTCATGCTCCCGAAAGGCCTACTACAAATGCAGGGAATATTATGAGGATCAATTGTTATGAGAGGACATGCTATCGGTTGTGTAACAGGCATTCTGTGATTTAGCAAATTTGCAACATTTTAATATCCCTGTAGTATTATCAACCTTAGCAGCATTTTATATCTACATTATTATTATATTATTTTATTAGTTATCTGGACTGTACTCTTTGTAACCTCTTTTTTCCTAACTTGACCTTTCTCAATCGATTGGCGTTCGCAGAATCGCTTTATCTATCACCGCTCTCGAATTAAAACCAAGTTTTTCCGGTTTTTTTATTTCACGCTAATCGATCGATCTGGGCTACCACATAGGCCAATATCCGAATCTACGCCGAATTTCGATCATTTTGGTAAACCGAGATCGATAGGGATCACTTTTGAGTTTTCGAGATTTAGCACCTTTATGCAATTTTTCTGTGGATATTTTTTTCGACCGATTTAAACTTTGTACGTATCGTATCGCTTTCCTTTCGTTTCGTTAATACTCTGCCGTATCTTACGTATCGTGCGCCTGTACCGTGCAATACAATACCGATGTACCATACCGTATCGTATCGTAACTTCTCCTTTCGCTTTCGTTAATACTCACACAAGTTTTTTTTATACTGTCGTTCGCTTTTCTTGAACAACTATATTCCTGGCTACGGGAGGCCAAACAGCTATGTTCCCGCTAACGGAGGGCCAAGCACTTATATTCCCGCTAGGATGGCATACAGCTAGTTTCTGGCTATATATTGTCACCCTTTTGAGATGATTGAGATTGATTGAAAGTATCCTCATCTGTTCGGTTATGTTACCTGAAAAAATTTGAAATTTCAAGTAAGTAGTTTCGTTAACATTATACCCAATTTGGATATGGACCAATACTGTTAAACCTCTGGGGTATTTGGGCATGAGGTGCCATATAAGATGTATGATGCTGTTGAAATATGCAATTTTTCTTTCGATTTTTTTTTTTTGATCGATTTTAAACTTTCGGTCCAAGACTAACTTGACCCTTCTGAATCGATTGCGTCTCGCAGAATCGCGTTATCTATCACCGTTCTCGAATTAGAAAATTTTTTTTCCGGTTTTTGCATTTCACGGCCAATCGATCGATCTGACTACGACATAGGCCACATTTTCGGATTCCACGTCAATTTTGATCATTTTGATGGAAACCTAGATCGATATAATAATAATAATTTACCTTGCAAGCAAAATCTATCAAATCCCACGGTCATTTCGGAAGGAAGTTAAATTCATGCTCCTTGAGAAGGCCTACTACAACATGCAGGAATATTATGAGGATCAATTGTTATGAGAGACATGCTATCGGTTGTGTAACAGGCATTCTGTGATTTAGCAAATTTGCAACATTTTAATATCCCTGTAGTATTATCAACCTTAGCAGCATTTTATATCTACATTATTATTATATTATTTTATTAGTTATATGGACTGTACTTTTGTAATTTTTTATTTATAGTTTATGTACTTTTTTATTCTACCAGGCTTTCTTATGAGATTATTTACATCTTCGACAATAAAGTATACTTTGATTTGATTTGATAGGACACTTTGAGTTTTCGAAGATTTACCACGTTATGCAATTTTTCTGTAATATTTTTTTTCAATCGATTTTTAACTTCGTACTTGGACTAACTTGACCTTTCTCAATCGATTGGCGTTCGCAGAATCGCTTTATCTATCACCGTTCTCGAATTAGAACCAAGTTTTTCCGGTTTTTTTCATTTCACGGCCAATCGATCGATCTGGCTACCACATAGGCCACATATCCGGAATCTACGTCGAATTTCGACCATTTTGGTAAACCGCAGATCGATAGGATCACTTTGAGTTACGAAGATTTACCACCCCTTATGCAATTTTTTTCTGTGGATATTTTTTTGATCGTTTTTTTAAACTTCGTACGTATTGTATCGTTTCCTTTCGTTTTGTTAATACTCAGCCGTATCTTATCGTTATCGTATCGTACAATTTACCGCATCAGCACGTAATGTACATACCATATCGTATCGTAACGCTTTCCTTTCGTTTCGTTAATACTCACCCAGGTTTTTTTATACTGTCGTTCGTTTTTCTTGAAAAACAACTATATTCTTGGCTACAGGAGGCCAAACAGCTATATTCCCGGCTACGGATGGCATACAGCTAGATTTCTGGATATATATTGTCACTCTTTGAGGGGGATTGAGATTAATCGAGAAGTATCCTCATCTGTTCGGTTCATGTTACCTGAAAAAAATTTGAAATTTCAAATAAGTAGTTTTAAGTTAACATTATACCCAATTTGGATATGGACCAATTACTGTTAAACCTCTGGGGTATTTGGGTACGAAGTGCCATATAAGATGATATGATGCTGTTGAAATATGCAATTTTTCTGTCGATTTTTTCTTCGATCGATTTTAAACTTCGTACCAAGACTAACTTGACCCTTCTGAATCGATTGGCGTTCGCAGAATCGCGTTATCTATCACCGTTCTCGAATTAGAGAAAAGTTTTTCCGGTTTTTTGCATTTCACCGCCAATCGATCAATCTGACTATGACATAGGCCACATTTTCGGATTCCACGTCGAATTTTGATCATTTTGATCATTTTGATATTTGCAACATTTTAATATCCCTGTAGTATTATCAACCTTAGCAGCATTTTATATCTACATTATTATCATATTATTTTATTAGTTATATGACTGTACTTTTTGTAATTCTTTTTTTTTTTATAGTTTATGTACTTTTTATTCTACCAGGCTTTGTCTATGAGATTATTTACATCTTCGACAATAAAGTATACTTTGATTTGATTTGATAGGATCACTTTGAGTTTTCGAAGATTTACCACGTTATGCAATTTTTCTGTAGATATTTTTTTTCGATCGATTTTTAACTTCGTACTTGGACTAACTTGACCTTTCTCAATCGATTGGCGTTCGCAGAATCGCTTTATCTATCACCGTTCTCGAATTAGAACCAAGTTTTTCCGGTTTTTTTCATTTCACGGCCAATCGATCGATCTGGCTACCACATAGGCCACATATCCGGAATCTACGTCGAATTTCGACCATTTTGGTAAACCGCAGATCGATAGGATCACTTTGAGTTTACGAAGATTTACCACCCCCTTATGCAATTTTTCTGTGGATA
This sequence comes from Gonioctena quinquepunctata, assembly GCA_018342105.1. NCBI lineage: Eukaryota > Metazoa > Arthropoda > Insecta > Coleoptera > Chrysomelidae > Gonioctena > Gonioctena quinquepunctata. The sequence continues at coordinate 105,816 of JAFIRS010003318.1, read as the reverse complement.
TTTTTTTTTTATCGATTTTAAACTTCGTACGTATTGTATCGTTTCCTTTCGTTTTGTTAATACTCAGCCGTATCTTATCGTATCGTACAATACCGTACCGTACCGTAATGTACCATACCATATCGTATCGTAACGTTTCCTTTCGTTTCGTTAATACTCACCCAGGTTTTTTTTATACTGTCGTTCGTTTTTCTTGAAAAACAACTATATTCCTGGCTACAGGAGGCCAAACAGCTATATTCCCGGCTACGGAGGGCCAAGCACCTATATTCCCGGCTACGGATGGCATACAGCTAGATTTCTGGATATATATTGTCACTCTTTGAGGGGGATTGAGATTGATCGAGAAGTATCCTCATCTGTTCGGTTCATGTTACCTGAAAAAAATTTGAAATTTCAAATAAGTAGTTTTAAGTTAACATTATACCCAATTTGGATATGGACCAATTACTGTTAAACCTCTGGGGTATTTGGGCATGAAGTGCCATATAAGATGTATGATGCTGTTGAAATATGCAATTTTTCTGTCGATTTTTTCTTCGATCGATTTTAAACTTCGTACCAAGACTAACTTGACCCTTCTCAATCGATTGGCGTTCGCAGAATCGCTTTATCTATCACCGTTCTCGAATTAGAACCAAGTTTTTGGGTTTTTTTCATTTCCACGGCCAATCGAGCGATCTATACCACATAGGCCATATCCGAATCTACGTCGAATTTCGATAATTTTGGTAAACCGCAGATTGATAGGATCACTTTGAGTTTTCGAAGATTTACCACTCTTATGCAATTTTTCTGTGGATATTTTTTCGATCGTTTTTTAAACTTTTAATTACGTTCCTTTCGCTTCGTTAATACTCAGCCGTTTTTAGACGCATCGCATCGCATAGCATCGCATCGGTTCGTTTTTTGTACCGTACTGTGCACATACAATACCGTCCGTGCACTGCATTACCATACCATATCGTATCGTAACGTTTCCTTTCGTTTCGTTAATACTCACCCAAGTTTTTTTTATACTGTCGTTCGTTTTTCTTGAAAAACAACTATATTCCTGGCTACAGGAGGCCAAACAGCTATGTTCCCAGCTACGGAGGTCCAAGCACCTATATTCTCTACTACGGATGGCATACAGCTAGATTTCTGGCTATATATTGTCACTCTTTGAGATGGATTGAGATTGATCGAAAAGTATACTCATCTGTTCGGTTCATGTTACATGAAAAAATTTGAAATTTCAAGTAAGTAGTTTTAAGTTAACATTATACCCAATTTGGATATGGACCAATTACTGTTAAACCTCTGGGGTATTTGGGCATGAAGTGCCATATAAGATGTATGATGCTGTTGAAATATGCAATTTTTCTGTCGACTTTTTTTTTCGATCCATTTTAAACTTCGTACCAAGACTGACTTGACCCTTCTGAATCGATTAGTTGCAGAATCCGTTATCTTTCACCGTTCTCGAATTAGAGAAAAGTTTTTCCGGTTTTTGCATTTCACGGCAATCGATCAATCTGACTACGACTTAGGCCACATTTTCGGATTCTACGTCGAATTTTGATCATTTTGATGGAAACCACAGATCGATATAATAATAATAATTTACCTTCGCAAGCAAAATCTATTAAATCCTTACCGTCATTTCGAAAGGAAGTTGAATTCATGCTCCTTGAGAAGGCCTACTACAACATGCAGGAATATTATGAGGATCAATTTTTATGAGAAGACATGCTATCGGTTGTGTAACAGGCATTCTGTGATTTAGCAAATTTGCAACATTTTAATATCCCTGTAGTATTATCAACCTCAGCAGCATTTTTATATCTACATTATTATTATATTATTTTTTGGTTATATGACTGTACTTTTGTAATTCTTTTTAATTATAGTTTATGTACTTTTTATTCTACCAGGCTTTGTCTTTGAGATTATTTATATCTTCGACAATAAAGGCGGAATCATGATGTCCCTGCCAATTTTAGACCGATATCCCTGTTACCAATCCTATCAAAAATAATAGAAAACTGGAAAAAATAAGGGTATCACCCTTTCCCTAATCAAGTTTAACATACTAAGTTCCAATCAGTTTGGCTTCCAATCCTCAAAAGCACAAATGATGAAATTTTTTTCCTTTCTAGAAAATCTTTACCTTAATCTGAATGATAGAGGCAGTTGCGGCAGTTTTTGTGACTTATCTAAGGCGTTTGACTGCGTAAATCACATAATACTGCTGAAAAACTTTGAAATATATGGATTCAGAGGCAATGCATTGTCTTGTTTTAGATTTTACTTAACTGAACGTCGCCAAAATGTCTCACTTAATGGAATTGAATCCAATGAATGTGCTGTCAACTCTGGTGTGCCACAGGGTTCGGTTCTGGGACCTCTGTTATTTTTGTTGTATGTCAACGATCTGAATCAGTTGGACATCCAGGGTAAATTAACAATGTTTGCGGATGACACCACTATCCTATGGCATGATAAATCAATTACGATCTATTGATCACATCAGTGTGGATGTAATAAGGGTGAAAGAGTGGTGCATGCAAATCTCCTATCATTCAATGTCAACAAAACGAACATCGTATCATTCAGATGTAATCAGGGAGGTTTCATTAGATAATGGAATAATTAGCAATGCCGCGGAAAATAAGTTTTTGGGATTACTTATTGATGAAAGTTAAGATTCGAAAGCCATATTAACAAGTTGTGCAAAGATTAGCATCGGGTTGCTTTGCGTGCGTAGTGTTTCTCACGAACTGGATATTGCTAATGCTAGGAAGGTTTATTTTTCATTAGTAGAGTCACATCTACGCTATGGCATATGCTTTTGGGGTATATGTTGCGTCAACTGTTTGAAAGCGTCTTTACCCTCCAAAAAAGACCATTAGATGTTTATGTAAAGCCAAATCCGCGATTCATGTAGACCATTGTTTTAGAGCAAAGGATTTTAACACGGCAGGTCTTTTCATTTTAGAGACAGTATGTCTAATTCCCTATAAATTCAGAAATGAAATAAACTACTCTTCAGTATATACTTCACGTTTAAGTTTACCATATTGCTCTACCTGTCCCTTCGTCAGCTGGTACTCAAAATTCCCTTATTTACAAGAGCAAAAAATTATTTAATCACCTACCCAGCAATTTAAAAGAAATACAAAGTGTATTTAGATTCCGAAAAGAAGTGAAAGAGTTCTTGGTTGAGGGCCTATTATACTACAGAGGAATTTTATAAGATCAATTTAACTCAGACTGTAATTAATGTGATCAAGTAAGATGCAACCTTTTAGATTTTTTTCCCTTTTATTTTTTTAAAACATTAGTTAATGTCGACCCTAATCTTTTATTTGTATTATTTATTTACTATCTTGTGTATTGTCAAAAACTGTTGTTAACGTTTGTGTGTATATTGGCACTATTAACTTTTGCCTTTTACCTTTGTACCTTTTAAATTTAGGATTCCAGACTTTGTCAATGAGATGTATCTATCTTCCGGACAATAAAATTATATTTGATTGATTGATAAAGTATACTTTGATTTGATTTGATAGGATCACTTTGAGTTTTCGAAGATTTACCCGTTATGCAATTTTTCAGTAGATATTTTTTCGATCGATTTTAAACTTCATACTTGGACTAATTTTGACTTTCCCAATCGATTGGCGTTTGCAGAATCGCTTTATCTATCACCGTTTGAATTAAAACCAAGTTTTTCCTTTTTTTTCATTTCACGGCCAACATCGATCTGGCTCCACATGGCCACATACCCGGGAATCTACATCAATTTTCGATCATTTTGGTAAACCGCAGATCGATGGGATCACTTTGAGTTTTCGAAGATTTCGCACCCCTTATGCAATTTTTTCTGGGATATTTTTTTTTCGATCGATTTCAAACTTTTGCCGGGTTCGTTTCCTTCGTTCGTTAATACTCAGCCGTATCTTATCGATCGTATCGTTTCTACCGACCAAATACCGACCGACCATACCGTAATAAATCGTTTCCTTTCGTTCGTTAATACTCACCCAAGTTTTTTATACTGTCGTTTGTTTTTTGAACAACTATATTTCCTGGCACGGAGGCCAAACAGCTATGTTCCCGGCTACGGGGGGCCAAGCATTTATATTCCCGGCTCCCGGATGGCATACAGCTAGATTTCTGGTTTAATATTGTCACTTTTGAGATGGATTGAGATTGATCGGAAATATCCTCATCTGTTCCGTTCATGTTACCTAAAAAAAATTTGAAATTTCAAGTAAGTAGTTTTAAGTTAACATTATACCCAATTTGGATATGGCAATTACTTTTTTAAACCTCTGGGGTTTTTGGGGCCCCGAAGTGCCATATAAGATGTATGATGCTGTTGAAACATGAATTTTTCTATCGATTTTTCTTGACGTTTTTAAAAACTTCTTACCAAGACTAACTTGACCCTTCTGAATCGATTCTTTCCCCGCAGAATCGCGTTATCTATCACCGTTCTCGAATTAAAAAAAAGTTTTTCCGGTTTTTTGCATTTCACGGCCAATCGATCGATCTGACTCGAATAGGCCATATTTTCGGATTCTCGTCAATTTTGATCATTTTGATGGAAACCCAGATCGATAGGATCCTTGGTTTTCGAAGATTTACCACATTATGAAATTTTTTTCTGTAGATATTTTTTCGTTCGTTTTTTAAACTTTGTACTTGGACTAACGGCCTTTCTCAATCGATTCGTTCGCAGAATCGCTTGATCTATCACCGTTCTCGAATTAGAACCAATTTTTTCCCTTTTTTTTCATTTCCACGCCCAATCGATCGATTCTACCACAAGGCCACATATCCAAATCTACGTCAATTTCGATCATTTTGGTAAACTCGGATCGATAGGATCACTTTGAGTTTTGGGAAGATTTACCACCCCTTATGCAATTTTTCTGTGGATATTTTTTCGACGATTTTAAACTTCGCGACGTTATCGTTTCCTTTTCTTTTCGTTAACCTCAGCCGTATCTTATGGTATCGTTTAACGCCGCCCCGTACAGTACAATCCGTGCATTCCCATACCATATCGTCGTAACGTTTCCTATCGTTCGTTAATACTCACCCGAGTTTTTCATACTGTCGTTCGTTTTTTTGAAAAACAACTATTTCCCTGGCTACGGGAGGAAACAGCTATGTTCCCGGCTCGGAGGGCCAAACATTATATTCCCCGGCTACAGATGGATACAGCTAGATTTCTGGCTATATTTGTCATTTTTTTGAGATGGATTGAGATTGATCGAAAGTATCCTCATCTGTTGGTTCATGTTACCTGAAAAAATTTAAATTTGAAGTAAGTAGTTTTAGTTAACATTATACCCAATTTGGGATATGGCCAATTACTGTGTATTTATTTATTTATTTTTTTTATTTATTGTTTCTCATTACAAACACCTATTGGTAATAACAAGTAATGGTAGTGGGAAGAAGTAATGTATTATATATATATATATATATATATATATATATAAAAAAACATCTAAACAGAAAAATAAAAATTAGCAAAACAAAAATAACAAACAACTATACAGACTAAACAGACTAAAACCTATATGTTAAATAAAGCAAACACAGTCAGATTTTTTGCAGTTCTTTCAGGTTTTTGTCGAATAAATCTATGTGTGCTTGCTTGAGAGATTGATTGCATATCAATAACTTTTTTTGTTTTTGGGATATACTGCCTTGATCTTTTTTTTGAATACATCAAATTTAAAATTTTAAATTGATTTTAGGGACGTTTATGTATATGTACTTAATTAGATCACAGTCTTTGTATTTTGTGTAAAAAAAGATGGTATAAAATAACACCGCCTGTTTATTTCTTTATCCAACAAACTCTTGAAATCGAAGTTTTCTAGCATGCACCTATACGAGACCATTATGTGATGTTTTTTTTCCTGACATAAAGGTATCTTAAGAACCTCTTTTGTACTTTCTCAATGGGTCTATGTTGTTTGGGCTGAAGGCATCCAGATTTGTGCTGATATTCAGTGTGGTCTCCCAAAAGGCATGATAGAGCTTGATAATTGTTCCCAGTTCAAGGACTTGCTATTTCTAATGATGAAACCTAAAACTTTAAATGCCTTTAATCGTCTTGGTGTAGTGCAAATTTTTTTCCCATAGGGCCGAAAGAATCCCCAGTTTTTTGATTTCCCCCCTTTTTTCCAAATTTTCGCCCCCGCTATGATAGGTATGTTAAAGATGTTTTTTTTCCAAAAAGGTCACTACAGAGCTTTTTTTAAGTTACATTTTTTTTTTTTTTCCAACGACAAATTTTTTTTTTATATCTGTCTGTAGAAGAGGCAGTTTGGGGGAAAAGATATTATTTTGAAGAGTTTAAATCATCAGCAAAGAGCACCCCCATAGATTCAGAAAGACAATGGGGAGTTAATATACAATGAAATTAGGGGCCCCTAAGGTACTACCTTGGGTAACCAGAGGTAGCTTATACTTGGGAATTTTTTTGGCCCTTCTTCACCTTGACCCAATTCCGATAGTTTTTAAAAAGGGGAGTGTGATTTCCCCTGGACGTCGATCTGGAGCAGCCCGGGTAACCTGTCAAACTTTCTCGCGATGTGACATCCAGTTGCTTTTTTTTTTTTATTGTTCGGTATTCCTTGCTTTAGACGAATTTTGGTGACAAACCATGCTGAAAATGAGATTTTGGTTTTGAGATTGTTGGGTTTTAAAACTTTTTCAAAAATTTTTGCCAATTAATTTTTTTATTGCCCTTAGTTGTTGATTTCTTTAGTTCCCTTTTTTTTAAAAAAGGGGCGTGCCAGAGCTGTTTTAGTGCATTAGGATATTGCTTGCTTGATATTGATAAGTTGGATTGCACAAAGGCAACTAAAAACTCGCGCCTTTGTAAATAGGGGGGTATAGTACCAGTTGTTTTTTTTGGTTTTTTTTTTTATGCCACGGGACATGGACCCTTTTACAAAAAAGGTAGGTTAAAGGAAGATGACCGGGCGCCTGGAAACTGCTATGATTTTCTGAGACCTGATAGACAGAATGAAAGAATTGGCAAAAATTTTTTCGATCCCCCAGGAGTGCTGTAGACTAGATCCCACTGCATTTCTCCAGGCCCCCTTTTGACCTAGTTTTGGGAGCTATAAATTGCCAAAAGGCCATGCAGGAATAAAGGGATCTTGTTATGGGGGAATGCTATGGGTTTTTGAACAGGATTTGTGATTTAGCAAATTTGCAACATTTTAATACCCCTTGTATTATCAACCTCAGCAGCATTTTTTATTCATTTTTTATATTTTTTTTTATATGACTACTTTTTGTAAATTTTTTTAATTATAGTTTTTTGTACTTTTTTTTCTACCAGGTTTGTCTATGAAATTATTTAAATTTGACAATAAAGTATATTTTGGGTTTATTTATAGGATCATTTGAGTTTTAAATTTACCATTATCAATTTTTCAGAAGATTTTTTTTTTTAGATTTTAAACTTTGTACTTGGCAACTTGACCTTTCTCAATCGATTGGGTTTGCAGAATCCTTTATCTATCACCGTTCTCGAATTAGAACCAATTTTTCGGGTTTTTCCCCTTTCCCCGGCCAACGACGATCTGGCTACCACATAGGCCCATACCCGGGAATCTACGTAATTTCGATCATTTTTAAACCGCAGATCGATGGTCACTAGATTTTTTTGAAGATTTACCACCTCCTTTTTTCAATTTTTTTGTGGATATTTTTTTATCGATTTTAAACTTGCGATTGTATCGTTTTTTTTTTTTGTTAAACCGGTATCTTATCTTATCGTGGGGGTTTTTCCCCTTCCTCCAAATACCGACGCCCCACCTACCATATCGTATCGTAACGTTTTTTCGTTTGTTTTAAAATCACCCAAGTTTTTTTTACGTCATTCGTTTTTTTTAAAAAAAAATATATTCCCTTTTTGGGGCCAAAAGCTATGTTCCTCGGAGGGAAAAAACCTATATTCCCGGCTACGGATAGCATCAGCAGATTTCTAAATATTTTTTTTGGGGGGGAAGATTGAGAAGTATCCTCATTTTTGGGTTTATGTTACCTGAAAAAATTTAAATTTCAATAAAGTAGTTTTGTTTAAAATTTAACCCCCTTTGGATATGGACCAATTACTGTTAAACCTTTTGGGGAGGGGGAAAAGAAAAAATGTATGATGCTGTTGGGAAAAATCAATTTTTTTTTCGATTTTTTTTTTATCGATTTTAAACTTTTTGGACCAAGACTAACTTGACCCTTCTGAACATTAGCGTTTAGAATCGCGTTTCATCACCGTTGTCGAATTAGAAAAATTTTTTTTTGGTTTTTCATTTACGGCCAATGATCAAACTGATACGACAAGGCCCACATTTTCGGTTCTACGTGAATTTGGTCATTTTTATGAAAACCCGCGGTTGGGGCACTTTGAGTTTTAAAAATTTTCCACGTTTGCAATTTTTTTTTAGATATTTTTTTTTCGATTTTAAAAATTTTCTTGGACTAACTTTTCCTTTTCAATCGATTGGCGTTCGCCAAAAATTTTTCTATCACCGTTCCGAATTAGAACCAATTTTTCAGGTTTTTATTTCACCCAAATTGATCGATCTGGCTACCACATAGGCCACATTCCGGGGAACTACGTCGAATTTGATCATTTTGGAAACCGCGAAAAAGAAAGGATCACTTTGAGTTTTTTAAGATTGAAATTTCAAAATTGGTAAATGAACCGAACAGATGGGGAAAATTTTCATCAATTCAATCCATTCAAAAGTGACAATATATAGCCAGAAATGGGGGTGTACCCAAACCGTACCCGGGGGAAATAAGTCTTGGCCCTAGCCAAACAAAACTTTTTTGGCCCCCCGAAACCAGGGAAATAGTTTTTTTTTAAAAAAACGAACGACAGTATAAAAATTTAGTTTTAAACAAACGAAAGGAAAAAGGGTAGATAGGGGAGGGCCATTGTACGGTTGAAAAAACGATACCATACGATACGATACGATAAAACGGCTGAGTATTAAAAGAAAAAACGATACTTTTAAAAATTTAAAAAAACGATCGAAAAAACCCCAAAAAAAAAGAAAAAGGGGGGTAAACTTAAAAAATGACCCATCGGTCCCAAAAACAAAACGGCCCGTATTTTAAAATTTAAACCAAAACCCTTTTATTCCGTGAAATGAAAAAAGGAAAAAAATTGGTTCAAAATTGAGAACGGTAAATTTGATAAAGCGTTCTGCGAACCCCCTCGATTGGGGGAAGGCGGGTTGCCATTACGAATTTAAAAAACGTGGGTATCTGAAAATTGCAAAAGGGGGAAAATTAAAAAATTTAAAAATGCCCCCATCATCTGCGGTTTCCTCAAAATGATCAAAATTTGCCCCTAGAATCCGAAAATTGGCCTTTTATCAATTGATCGTTTGGGCCTGAAATGAAAAAACCCCCGGAAAAATTTTTTTTCAAATTTCCCCAGAACGGTGATAGATAACGGGGTTTTGCGAACGCCAATCGTTTCCCCGAAGGGTCAAGGGGGGCTTGGTACGAAGTTCAAAAACGACAAAAAAAAATCGACAAAAAAATTGCATATTTCCCCAGCATCATACATCTTATGGGGGACTTCATGCCCAAAAAACCCCAGAGGTTTAACATAATTGGTCCTTTCCAAATTGGGTATAATGTTAACTTAAAACTACTTACTTAAATTTTCCCCAAATTTTTTTTGGAAATGAACCGAAAGATGAAGATATTTCCCGATCAATTCAACCATCTAAAAAGTGAAATATATACCCAGAAATCTAGCTGTATGCCATCTGTACCCGGGGGTAAATGCTTGGCCCCCGAGCCGGAACAAGCTGTTTGGCCCCCCGTAGGGAATATGGTTTTTTCGAAAAACGAAAAGTAAAAAAAAATTGGGTAGTATTAACGAAATAAAAGGGGAAACATACGATAGGGGAGGGAAAAGGGCCCATACGGTATAAAACGAAACGATACGATAAATACCAAAAAAACGGCTGAGTATTAACGAAAGGGGAAAAAGGAAAGAACGATATTTGAAGTTTAAAATCGATCGAAAAAATATCCGCAGAAAAATTGCATAGGGGGGTAAATCTTCGAAAACTCAAAGTGATCCTTTGATCTGCGGTTTAAAAAGTCGAAATTGACGTAGTTTCCCCGGTATTTGGCCTATTTGGTAGCCAGATCGATCGATTGGCCGTGAAATAAAAAAAAAACCGAAAACTTGGTTCTAATTGGAAGGTGATAGATAAAGGATTCTGGAACGCCAACGATTGAAAAAGGGTTCTTATCCAAGTACGAAGTTTAAAATCGAGAAAAAAAAATCTACAGAAAAATTGCCAAAAACTAAAAAGGATCCATCGATCTGCGGGTTTCCTAAAAATTCAAAATTAGTAGAACCCCAAAATTTTTGGCCTTGTCGTAGTCAGAGTCGTTTGGGCCCGGGAAATGCAAAAACCGGGAAAAAATTTTCTAAAATTGAAACGGTGATAGAAAACGCGATTCGCGAACGCCAATCGATTCAAATAAGTTAGTTTTGGGGTTGAAGTTTAAAATCGATCAAAGAAAAATCGACAAAAAAAAGCAATTTAAGGGGGATCATACATCTTATATGGCACTTCATGCCCAAATACCCCAGAGGTTCAAAGTAAGGGGGCCATACCCCAAATTGGGATAATTTCAAAACTACTTCTTGAAATTTCAAATTTTTAGGTAACATCCCCAACAGATGAGGATATTTCCCGACAACCAATCCATCCCCCAAAAGTGACAATATATAGCCAGAAATCTAGCTGTATCCATTTTTTAGCCGGGAAATAGGTGCTTGGCCCCTGTAGCCGGGAAATAGCTGTTTGGCCCCGAGCCAGGAATATAGTTGTTTTCAAAAAAACGAACGGGGGGATAAATTGGGGGTATTAACGGAAAGAAAAAACGTTACGATAATATGGTATGGTACGGATTTTTTCGGTCGGTAAAAACGAAACGATACGATTCGGAAAAAAAAAAAAACGGGGAAATTTTAAAAACAAAAAGGGGGGTCGGACATTTTAATTTTGATGGAAAAATCGGTTTTTGGGGGGAAAAAATCCCAATGCCTGACGGGGTTTATCAAAAGTCACACCTAAATCGGTCTTTTTTCCGTTTTGAGGGGGCCCAAATGAAAAAATGTTTTCTAATAGAAACGGAAAACTGGTTTTTTTAAAAAATGTTAGAAGGTGGAAATTTAAAAAATTGGACAAAAAAAAATTTTTGAAAAAAATTTCAAAAAAAATAAGCCATGGAAAACGCCTTTACTATTCAAATTGAATGGTTAAAAAAATACTCAAAATTCCAAATTTTTTGGGAAGAACCAAAATATTTTATTTTTTTTAAAAAAATTTAGCGATTGCGAAGCTGGTACCAAAAAGGGATCTCTTTTGTCGTCCAATAAGGGAAACAAAAAATTTGGGTAATACCAACCCTTATATTTCGGGGGAGTTTTAAACGGGCAATACGAATTTTAAAATTGGCCGTTTAAAGAAAACGGTCTCGCAAAAACAAAAAAAAACAAAAAAATTCATAGGGAAAAATTTACCTTTTTTAAGACTCTTCCGAATTTTTTAAAAAAACATATTATTGTTTTGAATTATTGCCCAAAATTGAATTTGGCAATATATTGATTTTTTGACCAACATTAGAGTTTTATGGGAATAAAAGGAACGGTTCTTTTCCCGATTAAAATTCAAACCCCAAAATTGGGTTGGCGTAATGCCTTCCAAACCAAATTAACAGTCAAAATTGAGAAATAAATATCGAGCCCAAGTTCGCTTTTCTCAAGGAGAAATTAGGCAAGGGGGTAGTAACGATCAATCCCGAAGTGGGAATTTTTCTCAAGGAAACGGTAATGTCGGCGAGCAGCCAGAATAATGAAAATCGAGGTTTTAATCATAGTCCAAATCAGCCAAATTCTCCTGGGTGGAAATAGCCGTGGAGGGGGTCGTAGTAACTTAAATGTGTTGTCGGAAAACAAGCGCGAGGCATCCACGAAACGACGGTGGATCGCCGTAGGAATTGAGATTAGTCGTGATAATATCAACCAGTTGGAAGAGGAATGCTCTTTGCACTTTCATGACGGATTCGAGGATTGATTCGCCGACGGCCATATTGAGGTGGAGCGTTGGTAGGTTGGATGCAGACGGCCGATTTGGCATGTTGGAGACGGCCATGGATGTGCGTGGAGGAAGAATGCTGGTCAAACGACCATGTAGGACGGTCGGTGGCTCGAGGGGACGGTGGAGTGGGAGGGTGGACGGTTGGCCCACCGTGAAAGTGTTTCGTGACGGAATTCTGACCGTTTGTTGTGTTGGTCCGTGGAAAATTTTGGGGTTAATCCGGCTTTTGACCCGTAGAGAAATTTGGGGTCATGTCCTGCTACGGGGGGCGGATGCAAGGGTTGGAGCTGAATTTTGGGGCATTGGTCCTGCTAGGGATGACGTTGATAAATACGTAGTTTACCATTTTATTACCTGAACGTCATATAGACACACACACACTGCTCGTTAGTATGGCGCAGTATGACAAAACTGCTCGTTAGTATGGCGCAGCATGACACATATCGCTCGTTAGTATGGCGCAGTATTGTGTATCAAAACGACTAGAATGGCGCAGTATGACACATACCGCTCGTTAGTATGGCGCAGCATGACACATATCCCCGTTTTTGTATGGCGCAGTATTGTGTATCGAAAACGACTAGAATGGCGCAGTATGACAATACCGTTCGTTAGTATGACGCAGCATGACACATACGCTCGTTAGTATGGCGCAGTATTGTATATCGAAAACGACTAGAATGGCGCAGTATGACACATATCGCTCGTTAGTGTGGCGCAGTATTGTGTATCGAAAACGACTCGAATGGCCTTGTATGTGTTAGTTGCCAGAAATAGAGGGCTATCAACGAAATAAATTCAGCATCCAACAAGATGTGTGACATAGAGAGATTCAATGGGAAGGAAGGAGTAGATATAGCTACACGGGTTCTGGCGCAATTTGGCACTTTTTCCCATGTAACCTCTCATAAGAAAATCTAAGGTCCAACGTGGTCATTTTGCGACTTTACCTGTTTCGACCCTTATGAGACCATCATCAGGTTCTCGACGTTTCGAATCTTCATCGGTTCTCAACGTTTCGATTCATCTTCAGTTCAACCTTTATTAGATCATCACTGGGTTCTCGACGTTTTGAATCACTCTGTTGTTTCATTAACGTCAAATGTTTCGACAAGGGGGACTTTATCTACTATCACTTGAATATTCACTCCTAACCTCAAATCATATCCTTGGGGAACACCCATTTTACGTGCTTGAGGTCTATATTACCATGGATTTTTCCTATATCTATTGTATTTTAGTGGTTAACCTGATTTAATATGACTTTTCACCTTATTCCGCATAGAGGATTGACTTTTTCCCCCAGATCTAGGGAATTTTTCACGTAGGTTATGTTTAGGTCAGTCGTTTCAGGTGGATTTTCAGGGTTAACCTGATGGATTTCTCAGGGATGATTGACTTTTTCCCCAGATCTAGGGAATTTTTCATGTAGGTTGAGACATGTTTGGATGTATGAATATAAGATTTTTGTGTGATGTTTGTGAACTCTCTAATGTGAATTTAGATGAAGGTTCTTCGTTCACAGCTGTTTGATGGATGTTGTAAATCTAAGTGGGTTTGATGTTTTTATTAACCCAACCTAACCAAACTCTGCTAACATTGTTATTATATGAGTGTTAGTTCCTTCTGCAAACATTCAAGTGACGTATATTATTTTAAATTAACCTAACCAAACTTTGCTAACATTGTTATTATATAAGTATTAGTTCCTTCTGCAAGCATCGAAACACGTCTATCATGCTTTTGAAAAAAAGGAAAACGTCTAAACGTCTGTGAAAAACGTCAGTTGAAAAAAGGTTAAAACGACTATACTCACATAGAAATAACGTTGAAAACTTGTAGGTGAGCACACATTGTTTATTATTAAACCAACCTCAACCGCTGGCACAAACACTATACTATGTAGGAGGTGAAGAAATAAAACATTTTTTTGTATACATATTTTATTGAAATATAAAAAAAATATAATAATATATAGTAATAGTAAATAATAATATATAATAATAAAATCCGGGAATATGAGGTGTTCCTTGAACTCTGCTCCTCCACTGCTGCAACCCTCAGCGAAATAATCGATATCCATCAATCTTGATCATGGATGGAGTAATGTCCCCAAGGTACGTCAGGTGCGATCCAGGACACAAGAATTTTATCGTCCTCTTCCACTTAGAGCGTTTTTTTTCTTGTTCCATAGAAAACACCTGGTGTTTTTCGCTTGTGATCAATCGTTGATGAACGTATTTTTTGGTTGAATTTTCCAAGCATTCCTCAAAGTCATCAAATGTGATCGCATTATCTACAACGGTTTTTTTCACCCCTTAGCTTTCTTTGTGGTTCCATAATTTGACAGAATTTGATGAATTTCGTCTTTTTCATGTCCTTCTTTTCCAAATTGTCTTCAAGTTTTTTAATTTTGTCTAAGGTGGAAAACCTTTAGTTGCATATATTTGATCTGAGCCCTGAAATCGGTCATAAGATTGCCGTTATTTTCGTCCTTCATTATCCTAGAACTTTTTGTTAACTAAAGGTATGTTAAACCTATTGTTCTCAGGATAATCGCTGGTATCGAAAATGTAATGACAATCCTCACGAATTATTTTGTAAACATCGGGAACCTGAATATCATATATTAGCGAATCAGTGTATAGAACGGAGCACTTATCTCCAAATCTTTTCTGCATATAATCATAGTAGAAATCATAAATTTTAGTTTTTGATATTCCAAGGATACTAAAGCCTACATATATTGGCTTGTTGAAGTAAATTTCGGTCTTATTTAACTCTATTGCCGTGAGATTTTCATTGAATATTGTGACCGACTAGAATTCTGGTTTGGATATATAGGATTCCGCACCATAACGACCCTCCCATTTTGTAATAAGTTTCACATTTGAATGTTTTCGTATATTTTCAACGGTTTTACCGTAAACTGCATTGTTCATAAGCTTAAAAAGATTTTTTTCGAAATTATTTTCAGCTTTTTTCCTCAATTCTGTATTAAGATCAATGTAGGACTTGAGCCAAGAAGACTGCTCGAATTGAAGGACTCTATGGATTTTTTTGAGAATAAGACCGTTAGACAAAGCCTGTTTTAGGTTAACGTAATGAATGATATATTTTTTCTTAGGAAAAAGAGTTGCCATAAGTTTAGTAGGTTCATACGAAGACGATGATGGTTTTCCAGTTTTAGGATTTATATGCTCAGGACAGAAAGGTATATCCTTATGGTGATCATGAAGATAATGGGGATAATCTAAATCGACTTCTAGAATATAGCCTGTATCAGAGTCATAGGGTATAGAGGTGACATCAATGTTGGAATCGACCCACTCGAAACCTCCATAAGGTAGAGGCTGAGACATCGCCCAACCGTACTGATTATTTATATCGAAATACATGAGATATTTTTCAGTTTCGGATGGATTGAAGTCTGGGAGATATCGATTGTTGGCTTGAGCACGTCTTTTGAGCAAATTTGACTGAGCCCACCTCGAATCCCTTTTTCCACAAACAAAAGCATATCGACATCCGTAAGGAGTTCAAGCTCCTGTTGAGTATTATACAGCATACACTGCCAGGTATAACCTGGTAGTGTATATGAGTGGGCCGGGTCGCGAAATTTTTCAAAACGTCGGCTAGCAGTAAAATGTCCGTTTTCATATAAATCGACATATTCACCCAAAGTTGTAAAGTTAAATACACTCCACACGTTTTCAGCTCTTTCGTATAGTTTTCGTGAGCATGGTTTTTCGGTTAGAGTATTATAAAAATGTTCGATAGAAGGGAGAGTCTTTTCATGAATTTATCAAAGGAATCAAAATAATCGTAAGGCATAACACCTTTTTTCGTAAGCAAATCGATTTTTTCATTAGAGAGACCTCTGGAAATTGTGCTCTTAAATTTGGAAAATCTGATAGATAATGCTAATTAGTAATTGGAAGTAAATCAATTTTTCCTTTGATTGCGGTGGCTATTTTTTCAATAATAAAATGGCTATCATGGCCGCTGAGATTATGGAAAACAATGGGGATCATTTTGCTATCATTCAGATTGATATTACATGATTCGTGAGCAGCACCGCGATAATTTTGTAGAATTATTATATTATTAATGTGTTGGAGAAAGATGAAATGATCTCTAACTTTTTTATCACCTAGAGAAAACGGCTTTTCACAGATGTGACAGTGAGTTGCTTGTTGGAATGCAGTTTCCTCTTCAACTGTCATTTTCAAATCGTATTGACAATTGTGAATAGTTTCAATTTCTTCCGTTAGCTCCGAAAGTTGGTTTGCGAACCATTCCATCGAATTCTCCCCTCTATACGAACGGTAAAAAGAAAGGGTGTTGTCATACGAACATTTCACATAGTAGCCACCAGTAGCCGGGGTATGCAGTTGAAATTTTGATCCTTCTTGAATTTTGGTTAAAATACTCTCAATGTCGGCATATACAATAAAAGGTACTTTTTCTTTGAATTTATAGTCTTTAAATTTGAGAATAGTTTTTTCACCGGTTGGCATTTTAATTTTACAGTCATTCATTTTCTACATAATTCTGTATGATTTTTTCAATTTATCCTCGATCCAAAAATAATGAAGGCATCTATCACGAATATACTTTTTGTTTTTCTTTGCTAAGTTGTTTGGAAAGGGTTTCTGATAGATCCTTGATCCAACAATAATGATAACGAACGGTTTGTCATCAGAATATTGGTTTTGAATCATGAGTAGATTGACATGTTTATTCTTTTTGGGATGTCAAGAAGGAAGGAAGGACGGAGAAAGATTTACCTTTTTTTTTCAATGTATAAACGTTAACTGAAATAAGTTATTTTGTTTTTCGAAATTTGGAATTTAACAGTCATGGGAACTGTATCCCTTGAGCTTCAGAACTTCGAATAATGGGGATATTTTGATGTACGCTTGCATCTTTTTTAACGGGAAACAAGGCCGAAACAATTGACCAAGCAAAGCAGGCTAAGTCATCATTCATTACGTTAATACAGGCTTTTTTCAATTTAATTTCGGTCGGAAGTTCAATATATGATGATCCGATTTGTGGAGAGAATTTATTGATGTTTACCCCCAAGTTAATAATTTTTTGAAGTGCCCACCCGCTTTCTTTTCCACAGAATTCTTCAAGTTCAATCATTATGGGTTTCATCACTTTATCATCAAACCATGAATCCAAGTCAGTTCTTGAAATATAAGGAGAATTAGCTGTTGTAAAATATTTATACTGGTTTGAACCTTTGTCAGCCTTTGCGAGTACAAATTGTCCGCAGAATACGAAATTTACCTTTATTGAATCAAAATTCTTTAGAACGTTATGGATTCTTCGTTTGAATAGAGATTTACAATCGGAAAAGAAATGCTTTGTATCTTTATGGAAAAGATTAGAGATAGTTCCTGTCCGTATACGAGAACCGAACGCTGATTCACAGTCATTCCAATGGACCCGATGTTTAGCTGTCACATTCGAGTGTTTGAGTCCTGCTCCTTTTTTCTGTTCGTATTTTATTTGATTTCGCAGAGTTTTGACATTCCTTAGGGTTGTCAGCAGATGTTGTTTCTCAGCCAAACTCGTTGCCATTTTA
This sequence comes from Gonioctena quinquepunctata, assembly GCA_018342105.1. NCBI lineage: Eukaryota > Metazoa > Arthropoda > Insecta > Coleoptera > Chrysomelidae > Gonioctena > Gonioctena quinquepunctata. The sequence goes on along the minus strand of JAFIRS010003318.1, from coordinate 88,056 downwards.
ATGGACTTATTGATCCCTTCTGTATGCTCTAGTGCATTCTCGTAACCCGTTGAGGGCGGTTTTCCCATTATATTTGATGGTTATCAACCCCAATAATGAGGTGATAAATGTTAGCACATCAGCAAAGTTCATCATTTTTTGAATACCTGCAACAAGAATGAGGTAATTAGTCAATGTGATTTTTCCCTAAAAAATATATGAATCGCTAACTATCTCGTGGAAAAACGAACCTTGAATTTGCTAGAGGAGCACCGAAAAAACACGTCTGACCTCTGTGAAGACTGGAACATGAATGACGAAAATCAGACAGAGTGAAGACTTAAGTTATGAAAACAATTTGGTTGGGAGGAAGACTGAATGATAGAAGTGTCACGTGATCAGTTTGAAAATGACAGAGTCTAAGAAAAACTCACCTTAAGCTAACTGGAGGAGCACCGAAAAAACACGTCTGACCTCTGTGAAGACTGGAACATGAATGACGAAATCAGACAGTGCAAAGACTTAAGTTCTAAAAACAAATTGGTTAGAAGGAAGACTGAATGACAGAAGTGTCACGTGATCAGTTGAAAATGACAGAGGCTAAGAAAAAAACCTGAAGACTGGACGCTATCAGTTTAAAAAAAAAACACCCACCTTTGAAGTACTGGAGGAACTCTCAAGAAGACTTGGAAACAAAAAGTAGCAGAGCTGCTCTAGAGACACACGTCTTGTCTGTTCAGCGGTTGGAACAGAAATGAATCAACAGCAAACAGTACCTATACTTAATATCTTTTTCTGAAAACGAATCGGTAGAGCGTGAGACAGAACGACAACAGCGCCACCTGGTGAGTGATTCAAGAACTAAGTTCAGCGATGACGTCATTGAGTTATATAGATTTCAGCTGAGGTTCGATGAGGTGGTGGTTTGTACTCATATTTGATATTGAGGATATTCCCCGGTATCCCCCGGTACCCCCGGTACCCCCCCCGGTACCCCCCCGGTACCCCCGGTACCCCCCGGTACCCCCCCGGTACCCCCGGTACCCCCCGGTACCCCACAGGTTGGACAGACACGGGAGATTTTTCTATAAACATGATTGATGTGGCAGTGAGTGGAAATATATGAGTTTGACAACTGGAAAAAAACTTTAAAAAATTTCACTCCCAACTATCATAGAAAAAATAGTCAAAATCAACTGAGAAACGTCTGAGATATATCACAATATTAAAATTTTACCAATACCAATAACAAAAAAATCAAGTCTAATAAGTCTGAAAATATCGTAATTTTGAACTCACTACGGCAACGCTGTAAATACCTCGACACCGAGAATAATTATTTAGCTATCAGCAGATTTTATACCGGTTCGAACTTGTGTAGCGCGGGGATTCCCAGATATTCGCTTCGATTTATTATAAAATATTTCATATTCCATTTGTTTCAATACCTTGGATTACCGTGATCGATTCAAATTCGTTTGAGTACATATGGGAAAAGATAATTTCAACGATTGTTCATGGATTGAATGAATAGTTCAAGTTCCAGAGTGTCGTGTTCATTTTCAGTGTTGATTGAATTGAATATTATTTACAAGTACCTATATTACGAATTTTCGTTGGTTGAATACATGAGCGTTCAGGCATTATTATTAAATTAAATGTGGGTTTTTCAGGTGACTAAGAGCAATTTGTTTATGGAAATATATCAACTTCCAGTGTTATAGAATGAATGTTTTTGTGTTGGAAAAATTACCGTGTACTCTATTCAGTGTTGGAACGATCACCGTGTACTTTTATTTCATATAGACTGAGAGTCGATTTTCTACTGTAGACTACGAATTACCCGTTTTCTCCTAGAAAATATGTGTTATGGGTTGAATGCATGTTCTTATTGTATTCGCGGATTTTTTCAATAGTTTGTGCTCTTTGGATATTTTATAGTTTTTTTCAGACTTCCACGGGGTCCAAGTATGGATTTTTTTGCTGCAGAAGGTGAATTGATAATTTTGCGAGAAAGTGTGATGTATTATAGGTTAGATTTTAACGTTTTCGTGGTTTTTTCAATAGATTGAGTGCGTGTTTGGTTATTTTCATACAGTGTGTGTCTATTCTAGGTTGAATGCATGTTTTTTAACGTTTGAGAGGTACTTCCATTGGTGTGTGTGCATGCATGACGATTTTCAGACTTCCACGGTGTCCGAGAGTGGATTTTTTCGCTGCAGAGGACGAATTATTATTTTTTCTTTGAAAATATGAATGTATGATGAATCGGATGGAGGGTTGCTAGGTCAGTTACATGTTTTTAACGTTTCAGAAGCTTTTTCGACACATAAAAGTGTAATTTATTATATAAAGAAGATAATTTCGGAGGACGGTGCGCCATCTGTTGGGTAATAGATGAAAGTCAGTAGATAAGCTATACCACTATGAGTGCAGTTCCAGCTGCGCCCAGGCAGCGGAGGTCCTTGATCCAGGAACAGAAACAGCAAGCAGGACGGTCGGAGGTTTTCCTAAAGCGTCTCAAACCGATTGTGGTAGCCATTTTTCCAAGATATCTGACGTTTTTCCCTGAGAGTTGAACACATATTTTCTCTCAGGGTAGCAATTTTTCCAAGATGGCTGACTTTTTCGAAGATGGCTGACATATTTTCTCTTAGGGTAGCCATTTTTCCAAGATGGCTGACGTTTTTTCCCTAACATGTTTTTTTTCTCTTAGGGTAGTCATTTTTCCAATATAGCTGACATTTTTCCAATATGGTTGATATTTTTCCCTAACAGTTGGCAGCTATGTTTTTTTCTTGGAGTCGCCATTTTCCAATATGGTTGACATTTTTCGAAGATGGCTGACATGTTTTTTTCCTCCTTACGATTTTTTCCTTTAATTTTTTTCTATAACGGCATCCGTTTTTTTTTTGTCAAGAAATAGTTTGGCGGCCATGGTTTTTTTCTCGAAGTTTCCAGGTTTTTCAATTGGCTGCATTTATTATTCATCTAAGTGGCCATGTTTTCTTTTCCTCAATTTTTTCTTCAATGGCAGCCATTTTTTTCTATCGTTATACCTGAAGACCCCTTCAACGAACCGCCTATGGCGGAAAACCAACCCCGGTTTTCTCGAAGTATCCATTTTTCAATGGGGTACGAGCGCAGCTGGAACTGGCCCCATAGTGGTATAGCTTATCTACTACATAGCTTATCTACTGACTTTCATCTATTACCCAACAGATGGCGCACCGTCCTCCGAAATTATCTTCTTTATATAATAAATTACACTTTTATGTGTCGAAAAAGCTTCTGAAACGTTAAAAACATGTAACTGACCTAGCAACCCTCCATCCGATTCATCATACATTCATATTTTCAAAGAAAAAACAATAATTCGTCCTCTGCAGCGAAAAATCACCTCGACACCGTGGAAGTTCGAAAATCGTCGCTGCACACAACACACCAATGGAAGTACCCTCAAACGTTAAAATCATGCACAACCTAGAATAGACACACACTGTATGAAAAATAACCAAACACGCACTCAATCTATTGAAAACCAAGAAAACGTTAAAATCAACCTATAATACATCACACTTTCTCAAAAAATTATCAATTCACCTTCTGCAGCAAAAAAAAATCCATACTTGGACCCCGTGAAGTCGAAAAAACTATAAAAATATCCAAAGAGCACAAACTATTGAAAAACCATGAATACAATAAGAACATGCATTCAACCCATAACACATATTTTTCTAGGAGAAAACGGAATCTGTAGTCTACAGTAGAAAATCGACTCTCAGTCTATATGAAATAAAGTACACGGTGATCGTTCCAACACTGAATAGAGTACACGGTAATTTTTCCAACACAAAAACATTCATTCTATAACACTGGAAGTTGATATATTTCCATAAACAAATTGCTCTTAGTCACCTGAAAAACCCATAATCAATTTAATAATAATGCCTGAACGCTCATGTATTCAACCAACGAAAATGTACAGAAATTATCCTTCCCAAACGAATTCCATTTCATTCATTCGTAATATAGGTACTTGTAAAAATTTTTAAACGAATTTGAATGATACGGTAATCCAAGGTATTGAAACAAATGGAATTTGAATTATTTCAGAAAATAACGAAGCGAATATCTGGGAATCCCCGCGCTACACAAGTTCGAACCGGTATAAAATCTGCTGATAGCTAAATAACTATTCTCGGTGTCGAGGTATTTACAGCGTTGCCGAGTGAGTTCAAAGTACGATATTTTCAGACTTATTAGACTTGATATTTTTGTTATTGGTATTGGTAAAATTTTAATATTGTGATATATCTCAGACGTTTCTCAGTTGATTTTGACTATTTTTTCTATGATAGTAGGGAGTGAAATTTTTTAAAAGTTTTTTTCCAGTTGTCAAACTCATATATTTCCACTCACTGCCATATCAATCATGTTTATAGAAAAATCTCCCGTGTCTGTCCAACCTGTGGGGTACCGGGGGGTACCGGGGGTACCGGGGGATACCGGGGGGTACCGGGGGATACCGGGGAATATCCTCAATATCAAATATGAGTACAAACCACCACCTCATCGAACCTCAGCTGAAATCTATATAACTCAATGACGTCATCGCTGAACTTAGTTCTTGAATCACTCACCAGGTGGCGCTGTTGTCGTTCTGTCTCACGCTCTACCGATTCGTTCTCAGAAAAAGATATTAAGTATAGGTACTGTTTGCTGTTGATTCATTTCTGTTCCAACCGCTGAACAGACAAGACGTGTGTCTCTAGAGCAGCTCTGCTACTTTTTGTTTCCAAGTCTTCTTGAGAGTTCCTCCAGTACTTCAAAGGTGAGTGTTTTTTTTTTAAACTGATAGCGTCCAGTCTTCAGGTTTTTTTCTTAGCCTCTGTCATTTTCAACTGATCACGTGACACTTCTGTCATTCAGTCTTCCTTCTAACCAATTTGTTTTTAGAACTTAAGTCTTTGCACTGTCTGATTTTGCCTCAGGTCTTCAATCGAGTGTCTCCCTCCATAGAAGGTCAGACGTGTTTTTTTCGGTGCTCCCTTCCAGTTGCAGTTGAGCTTCAAGGGTAGAGTTTTTTTTTTCTAAAAAACTCAAGTGATTTTCAAATTTTTTCAACTGATCACGTGACACTTTGTCATTCAGTCTTTCTCCCAACCAAATTGTTTTCTATAACTTAAGTCTTCACTCTGTCTGATTTCGTCATTCATGTTCCAGTCTTCACAGAGGTCAGACGTGTTTTTTTCGGTGCTCCTCCAGTTAGCTCAAGGTGAGTTTTTCTTAGACTCTGTCATTTTCAAACTGATCACGTGACTTCTATCATTCAGTCTTCCTCCCAACCAAATTGTTTTCATAACTTAAGTCTTCACTCTGTCTGATTTTCGTCATTCATGTTCCAGTCTTCACAGAGGTCAGACGTGTTTTTTCGGTGCTCCTCTAGCAAATTCAAGGTTCGTTTTTCCACGAGATAGTTAGCGATTCATATATTTTTTAGGGAAAAATCACATTGACTAATTACCTCATTCTTGTTGCAGGTATTCAAAAAATGATGAACTTTGCTGATGTGCTAACATTTATCACCTCATTATTGGGGTTGATAACCATCAAATATAATGGGAAAACCGCCCTCAACGGGTTACGAGAATGCACTAGAGCATACAGAAGGATCAATAAGTCCATTAAAATGGCAACGAGTTTGGCTGAGAAACAACATCTGCTGACAACCCTAAGGAATGTCAAAACTCTGCGAAATCAAATAAAATACGAACAGAAAAAAAAGGGGCAGGGACTCAAACACTCGAATGTGACAGCTAAACATCGGGTCCATTGGAATGACTGTGAATCAGCGTTCGGTTCTCGTATACGGACAGGAACTATCTCTAATCTTTTCCATAAAGATACAAAGCATTTCTTTTCCGATTGTAAATCTCTATTCAAACGAAGAATCCATAACGTTCTAAAGAATTTTGATTCAATAAAGGTAAATTTCGTATTCTGCGGACAATTTGTACTCGCAAAGGCTGACAAAGTTCAAACCGAGTATAAATATTTTACAACAGCTAATTCTCCTATATTTCAAGACACTGACTTGGATTCATGGTTTGATGATAAAGTGATGAAACCCATAATGATTGAACTTGAAGAATTCTGTGGAAAAGAAAGCGGGTGGGCACTTCAAAAAATTATTAACTTGGGGGTAAACATCAATAAATTCTCTCCACAAATCGGATCATCATATATTGAACTTCCGACCGAAATTAAATTGAAAAAAGCCTGTATTAACGTAATGAATGATGACTTAGCCTGCTTTGCTTGGTCAATTGTTTCGGCCTTGTTTCCCGTTAAAAAAGATGCACAGCGTACATCAAAATATCCCCATTATTCCGAAGTTCTGAAGCTCAAAGGGATACAGTTCCCTATGACTATACATCAAATTCCAAATTTCGAAAAACAAAATAACATTTCAGTTAACGTTTATACATTGAAAAAAATAGGTAAATCTTTCTCCGTCCTTCCTTCCTTCTTGACATCCCAAAAAAGAGATAAACATGTCAATCTACTCATGATTCAAAACCAATATTCTGATGACAAACCGATTCGTTATCATTATTGTTGGATCAAGGATCTATCCAGGCTCCTTTCCAAACAACTTAGCAAAGAAAAAAACAAAAAGTATATTTGTGATAGATGCCTTCATTATTTTGGATCCGAGGATAAATTGAAAAATCATACAGAATTATGTAGAAAAATGAATGACTGTAAAATTAAAATGCCAACCGGTGAAAAAACTATTCTCAAATTTAAAGACTATAAATTCAAAGAAAAAGTACCTTTTATTGTATATGCCGACATTGAGAGTATTTTAACCAAAATTCAAGAAGGATCAAAATATCAACTGCATACCCCGGCTACTATTGGCTACTATGTGAAATGTTCGTATGACAACACCCTTTCTTTTTACCGTTCGTATAGAGGGGAGAATTCGATGGAATGGTTCGCAAACCAACTTTTGGAGCTAACGGAAAGAATTCGTGAAAAAAAAGTTAGAGATCATTTCATCTTTCTCCAACACATTAATAATAATAATTCTACAAATTATCGCGGTGTTGCTCACGAATCATGTAATATCAATCTGAATGATAGCAAAATGATCCCCATTGTTTTCCATAATCTCAGCGGCTATGATAGCCATTTTATTATTGAAAAAATAGCCACCGCAATCAAAGGAAAAATTGATTTACTTCCAATTACTAAAGAAAAATATATTTCATTCACTAAACATATCGAAGGAGCAAACTTTCATTTAAGATTCATTGATTCTTTCCGTTTTCTAAATTCCTCTCTAGATAAATTAGCATCCTATCTATCAGATTTTCCAAATTTAAGAGCATAATTTCCAGAGGTCTCTAATGAAAAAATCGATTTGCTTACGAAAAAAGGTGTTATGCCTTACGATTATTTTGATTCCGTTAACTTTACAACTTTGGGTGAATATGTCGATTTATATATGAAAACGGACATTTTACTGCTAGCCGACGTTTTTGAAAAATTTCGCGATAGTAGTCACGGCACTTATGGACTCGACCCCGCCCACTCATATACACTACCAGGTTATACCTGGCAGTGTATGCTGTATAATACTCAACAGGAGCTTGAACTCCTTACGGATGTCGATATGCTTTTGTTTGTGGAAAAAAAGGGATTCGAGGTGGGCTCAGTCAAATTTGCTCAAAGAGACGTGCTCAAGCCAACAATCGATATCTCCCAGACTTCAATCCATCCGAAACTGAAAAATATCTCATGTATTTCGATATAAATAATCAGTACGGTTGGGCGATGTCTCAGCCTCTACCTTATGGAGGTTTCGAGTGGGTCGATTCCAACATTGATGTCACCTCTATACAGGCTATATTCTAGAAGTCGATTTAGATTATCCCCATTATCTTCATGATCACCATAAGGATATACCTTTCTGTCCTGAGCATATAAATCCTAAAACTGGAAAACCATCATCGTCTTTGTATGAACCTACTAAACTTATGGCAACTCTTTTTCCTAAGAAAAAATATATCATTCATTACGTTAACCTAAAACAGGCTTTGTCTAACGGTCTTATTCTCAAAAAAATCCATAGAGTCCTTCAATTCGAGCAGTCTTCTTGGCTCAAGCGCTACATTGATCTTAATACAGAATTGAGGAAAAAAGCTGAAAATAATTTCGAAAAAAATCTTTTTAAGCTTATGAACAATGCAGTTTACGGTAAAACCGTTGAAAATATACGAAAACATTCAAATGTGAAACTTATTACAAAATGGGAGGGTCGTTATGGTGCGGAATCCTATATATCCAAACCAGAATTCAAGTCGGTCACAATATTCAATGAAAATCTCACGGCAATAGAGTTAAATAAGACCGAAATTTACTTCAACAAGCCAATATATGTAGGCTTTAGTATCCTTGAAATATCAAAAACTAAAATTTATGATTTCTACTATGATTATATGCAGAAAAGATTTGGAGATAAGTGCTCCGTTCTATACACAGACACTGATTCGCTAATATATGATATTCAGGTTCCCGATGTTTACAAAATAATTCGTGAGGATTGTCATTACATTTTCGATACCAGCGATTATCCTGAGAACAATAGGTTTAACATACCTTTAGTTAACAAAAAAGTTCTAGGGATAATGAAGGACGAAAATAACGGCAATCTTATGACCGATTTCATAGGGCTCAGATCAAAATTATATGCAACTAAGGTTTTCACACCCTTAGACAAAATTAAAAAACTTGAAGACAATTTGGAAAAAGAAGGACATGAAAAAGACGAAATTCATCAAATTCTGTCAAATTATGGAACCACAAAGAAAGCTAAGGGGGTGAAAAAAGCCGTTGTAGATAATGCGATCACATTTGATGACTTTGAGGAATGCTTGGAAAATTCAACCAAAAAATACGTTCATCAACGATTGATCAGAAGCGAAAAACATCAGGTGTTTTCTATGGAACAAGAAAAAATCGCTCTGAGTGGAGAGGACGATAAGAGATTCTTGTGTCCTGGATCGCACCTGACGCTACCTTGGGGACATTACTCCATCCATGATCAAGAGTTGATGGATATCGATTGATTTCGCTGAGGGTTGCAGCAGTGGAGGAGCAGAGTTCAAGAACACCTCATATTCCCGGATTTTATTATTATATATTATTATTTACTATTACTATATATTATTATATTTTTTTTATATTTCAATAAAATATGTATACAAAAAAATGTTTTATTTCTTCACCTCCTACATAGTATAGTGTTTGTGCCAGCGGTTGAGGTTGGTTTAATAATAAACAATGTGTGCTCACCTACAAGTTTTCAACGTTATTTCTATGTGAGTATAGTCGTTTTAACCTTTTTTCAACTGACGTTTTTCACAGACGTTTAGACGTTTTCCTTTTTTTCAAAAGCATGATAGACGTGTTTCGATGCTTGCAGAAGGAACTAATACTTATATAATAACAATGTTAGCAAAGTTTGGTTAGGTTAATTTAAAATAATATACGTCACTTGAATGTTTGCAGAAGGAACTAACACTCATATAATAACAATGTTAGCAGAGTTTGGTTAGGTTGGGTTAATTTAAAAAAATGCATGTTATTTGAATGTTTGCAGAAGAAACTAATACTCGTATAACAACAATGTTAGCAGAGTTTGGTTAGGTTGGGTTAATTTAAAAAATATACGTCACTTGAATGTTTGCAGAAGGAACTAACACTCATAAATAAACAATGTTAGCAGAGTTTGGTTAGGTTGGGTTAATAAAAAACATCAAACCCACTTAGATTTACAACATCCATCAAACAGCTGTGAACGAAGAACCTTCATCTAAATTCACATTAGAGAGTTCACAAACATCACACAAAAATCTTATATTCATACATAAACATGTCTCAACCTACATGAAAAATTCCCTAGATCTGGGGAAAAAGTCAATCATCCCTGAGAAATCCATCAGGTTAACCCTGAAAATCCACCTGAAACGACTGACCTAAACATAACCTACGTGAAAAATTCCCTAGATCTGGGGGAAAAAGTCAATCCTCTATGCGGAATAAGGTAAAAAGTCATATTAAATCAGGTTAACCACTAAAATACAATAGATATAGGAAAAATCCATGGTAATATAGACCTCAAGCACGTAAAATGGGTGTTCCCCAAGGATATGATTTGAGGTTAGGGGTGAATATTCAAGTGATAGTAGATAAAGTCCCCCTTGTCGAAACATTATGATCTAATGTAAACAACCAGAGTGATTCAAAACGTCGAGAACCTGATGATGATCTAATAAAGGTTGAACTGAAGATGAATCGAAACGTTGAGAACCCGATGAAGATTCGAAACGTCGAAAAGGAAAGGTAAAAGGTCGCAAAATACCACGTTGGACCTTAGATTTTCTTATGGGGATTTACATGGGAAAAAGTGCCAAATTGCGCCAGAACCCGTGTAGCTATATCTACTGAAGTGTGAAAACTCTGCAAAACAACATACCACTCAAGATAATACAACGATTGAGTCTGATATTTATGGCTTACGTTTTGATAAAGGGTATGTTATAGGACACACTCCTGTAGCATACAAAAACGATAAACTTGTTGTACACAACAGAAAGTTCGTTCTAACAGAGGGATTGTTGCAGCTTTTGCTGAAACGAGTGCCGCAACATTACGAATCAGAAGACTTGGTGGCATACAAAAATATTTTGGAACTAACTAATGCTCATAAAAAACTATACAAGGTTGATAGATCTGTCAACTCCAACGGCTCGTGGAAATATAGGAATATTATATCTCTACTATTGAAAAGAAATACTCTCCATACTATGTGAAGAAATCCGATACATCACAGCTAAAACAGAGACATACAGAACCCTGATCCCTATATAATACTTCCAACATACCGTACGCGCTACTAGCCAAATATAAACGGATGAAACTACTGATACATCAACAGATCGAAGATGCTATTCACCAAAGATGAAGAATATCATGTGTAAATTGTATGTTTAACAATAGTATGAGTTACAATAAAATTCTTCTTTACGAGCGATGATATTTTTCGAATAATATTAGTGGAATTCATATTCAAAGGCGAACTACTTGTTCGAAATAGGCTTAATGGTCATTCGTTTCTATACCTCGTTTACAACCCCCCAAATATGAAATACAGTGTGACCCATAGGAGAGCTTGGACCTGTATAATAAAATCATTTAATAAATGGAAAAGGATAAAGTTTCCTAGGAAACAGAACGAAAAAAGATATCGAATAAGTAATGATACATTAACCACAGAAAATTAATTGTTCTAGTGAACAAATCGATAAGGGAGTTTTTATCATTTCAGAAATAACCAACGTAATGTTGGATTGTGGGTAACCACACATCGGAAGTAAGATAGCAATAATCAGGTTCCATTTCAGAAAAAATACACTGGAAAGAGTGGTGTATCAGTTTTCATTGGAAATGTTCAAAGTTATTTGTGAGGTGAACTCAACAACAGACATGAATCTATTCCATTGAACCAGATACTGCGATTTCCGATAGTTACGAATTTGACGAGGAGCATTCAGCCCTGATGATTCTGCCATTGAGTCACCATAGTAGGGTATGATAGAGGAAAACGGAGATGCACAGGCAGAACGAGATTTCAACTTAAACTCAAACAAGAAAAGTCGTTTGAAGGGAAATACCTCCAAACGAAAGGTCCTTAACTAAGTGCGTATCCCTTGGTTCTAAAATAACGCACAAACGTAAGTCGGCCGACAGATTTAATCTTTAACAGTTCTTACAACTGCGCTTCCACTATAAAAACGAGAATTCGCACTCCGTGAGAGTGAGACACGCGATCAGGTATCGGTCGTAGGGACATTCGGAGTTTTATTTTTCTATTGAATACACGGGAGTCAATTTTTCAAATTTGTTTCAGTTAGGTCTTTAGGAACGAGTACAACATCCGATTAAAGACTCAACGGTATGCCCTGTACTTTGTTTACACCATTTTGTTATTTTTAAATCACATCGAGACACTTTAGTTGAGCTTTGATCATTTCTAAAAAGAATAGATTACATTTTCGAATAAAAATTACGTCATGAAGTCTCTTAGAAGCTTTAATCCAAGCTAGGGACAATCGCAAAAGAACGTTCCATTCCTGACAATTATAATTGCCGATATTTCCAGTCATTTTTCATACTTACTGTCAGTTTTATAGGACTCCTCTCCGACCGGTGAGAATCTCTGAGATGTTGAATATTGAAACAAAATTACGAAATAAATGCATTTTAATGTACAAAGTGGAGAAAAAATAAGAATTTTCTAGTGTTGATATACATTTTTTTTTTATTTGACAAACACATAATGAGTCTGAATACATTAGGTAAAGTTCCCTAAGCCCTTTTCGAAGCTAATTAAGTTTCTCAAATTCGAGAAGAAGCTGTTGCCAGTCATTTGTTCTTGGCGAAAACTGACTAGAAATTTTCAGAGTGGCTCAAATTACCATGAAATACATAAATTCATATACATTTTGTATACAGGGTGTCTCATTGGCATTTAAGAGAAAAAACCATAGCCGTCTGTCATTAAAAAAAAACATGACGGCCTGTTGCAGGGAAAAACATAACCACTTCTCATTAAAAAGAAAAAAAAACATGACCGCCTGTCGTTGAAAAAAACATGGCCATATGTTATTGAAAAAAACATGTTCGCCTGTTGTAGGAAAAAAACATAACCACTTCTCATTGGAATGAAAAAAAAACATAGTTGGCAGTCATTGGAAAGAAAGAAACAAAAATAAAATATACAGAGTGGCTCAAATTACCATGAAATACATAAATTCAGATACATTTGGTATACAGGGTGTACCAAAAAGGTCGATGTCCCCGATTCAGCTGATTTTCAACGAGGCAATGTGAATTGATGTACTTGAGCCATTTTGGCACTTGAAAATCGATTAAAAAAAGAAAAAATCTAGTTTCCGTCCTATCATAGCAAGTGAGGTGTCAAATGAAAGGAGAACACCCATATAATCTAAATTCATCAAGCTCAGCCCTCCAACTTTATCGTAGAACAATTAATCGCGATTTGAATGCCTTAAATTACATGAAATAACCAAACCAATACTCAATTTGTATTGGACGCATCGAGGACAGTTCAAATTCATCAAAAACAAGAAATGTTAAAATTGAGGTTTCGAACCCACGACCGTCAAATCTCCAAAATTCGATATCAATAATTTTGGTATCATTGGATTCGTATCGATGTCAAGATGCATAATTGAACATTTTCCGTGTCAAAAGGGCAGTAGACTAACTTTGTTATGGGGTGAGATACAGAAGGGTGCGAGTACTCTAACAAGACAATTTCGACTGGAGAACGTGAAAATCATGCGAAGTTCATCAAACAAAAAAGGAAATTCGAAGTGTAAGGTCGAAATAGCTCAGTTCCTAGTTTTTGGGGTTTGAATATTGACGTGAATCTGAACTCAATATAATGAACCACACTTAATTTTTCTACGTTTATTAAATTAACGGTGAGCTTTATGCCACTCAACACTCCAATCACAAAAACAGAAATGTATTTGACAGTATTTACACATTTTCGTTGCGAATGGTGTGTTGAGTGGCAAGAGGGTGGGTGGTCCGAAAGATGTTGATGCAGTTGAGGTGCTAGTGAGTGTTTCACGGCATCTGTAAAAGTTATCGTAAGTATGGAACTCTTGAGATAAAAATGACTTACAGAATATCGGTACATCCTCCAACTTAACCTCTTCACTTTCACCTCTGGGCTCTCCCCAGGGTTGAAATCCTCCAAATCACTATAACAAATAACATTAGAATATATTTCAGACATACATGAGACGTACCTCTCCCCCAAATATCTCTTGACGTCCACCGGCGGGTATATTGATTTATTTGACGTGTTAATTTCTATATTGTTCATCGTTCATTGTCATCAGAAGAAACTCCACTTGTATTACTAGAACAACTCTCACCACACTGGTTAAATGGAGAATAAACCTCCTTTCAGCTAACCGTGCAAGAAAATTGATACTCTTTTCTTTCAGAGGTGAGATGTGATAAGGAAAGTATGCTGTTGGTGATAACGCAAACGGAAACTGGTGTCCGGTGATTATTTTAATTCGGGAAAGTCCACTGGAAACGAAATTCTGTGATTGTTGATAAAATATTGCGTCAGTGATCAAATTAATTCGGGGACGTCAACAGGAAATGGTTAACAGGAAACTTGGTCAGAGCGATAGATGTGATAAGAAAGGAAGTGTGCGGCTGGTGATAACGCAAACGGAAAATAGGTGTCCGTTGATTATTTTAATTCGGGAAAGTTCACAGGAAACTTGGTCAGAGCGATAGATGTGATAAGAAGAGGAAGTGTGCTGCCGGTGATAACCAAACGGAAACTGGTGTCCGTTGATTATTTTAATTCGGGAAAGTTCACAGGAAACAGTATTCGGTGACACATGAAGGCGTTTCTGCGGACAATATGAAAACTATTGTTCATCCATAGGCTCTGTCCAACGCAAAATGGCGAACAATATAAATATTCAGCTCACAGTATTTCCAGTTCAGTCAGACTTCGTACACTGTAACTGTAATTAACATTTTTTCAACGTCAAATGTATAAATGCTCTCACTGTAGAGTGTTTTTTAAACATCGACTGTTGTGTTCAATTCAGAGTCTGTATGATATAAAATTATATATTTCGACCGATATATCTCTTTCAAATAATATATTACAAAGGAGTGTTACCGGGAATTGGGCCATTTCCTTTAATTTTGAACATCTTGATCTTGATCGTCTATGGTATTGCATTTGTCTTGAACCTCCTCCAGGGTGTTTGTTCAGAAGCTGATAAGGATCCTGTGGAACTTTGATGTGTCGAAATTGTTTGAGGGTGATCGTGAAGGATTGTTCGATTATCCGAAGTTAAGGAAATTGTGACGAATACTTCACATTAAACATTCTTCAGGTAAGTGTATTTTCATACTTTGTTCATGATATGGAAGGGTTTAAAAAATTAATTTGAAAATTCCTATAGATAAAAAATTATTGCTATCATCTCAAAAAATTAAACCAAACGCTAGCATGTTCGTTTCGGGGCTATTTTGAAAACATCATATTGAACTGTAATCGCGGGACGAAAGGTGAATAACTGACTTCAATTACGGTAACCTTCAAAGGGTGTGTATGTGTTCCTGAGGTGTCAGAGCAATTTTTGGGAAAGAATGAAATTTGTTTGACAATAAAACGACATTCATTTTTCCTGTTATTTATTTTTCAATCATTAGGCAAATACAACTGTATATCCATCATATACCTTATGAACATTATACATATGCTTGTAGATTGTTGTTCGTCCCATGACTTTGCCACATTTTCACCGAACGGATCTTCTATCGTAATCATGTTGCCATTTCTTGAAATCTTCGTAGCTGCTCCATGATTCTCCATTGAATGGTATCCATTTACCTTTATTCGAATTGTGGTTATAAAAACATGTGTCAAAAGTTCACGTCACTTTGATATTCTTTGGAGCACAGTTGTCAGAACATTGTTATAAGAGAGAAAGTTGTTAATTCAACGATTTCTGACGGGAAAATGAGTCTCAATCTCTTTGTATTCCTATGTTACAGTGGGGATTTCCAAGCGATAATCAATACGTTACCAGGGTATCCATTCATAGTTGATTTTGTACAGAAATGCCTTTATTTACACCACTTTTACATGTATTCTTATGGGAATAAAGCAACATTGTGATAAAGTCAGGGGCCTTTTGAGGAAAATGAAAGCGTTTCGTCAATACGTTACCATGGTTACTCATTCATAGTTGGTTTTGTACAGAATTCTTCATTTTGCACCATTTTTACATGTATTCTTATGGGATTAAAGCACACATTTTGATGAAATCGGGGCCTTTTTGGGAAAAATGAAACCGTTCCAGTCTTCCGGTCTACCGTTTTACTTTATACATTGCATATAGGATTTCAGTCTGTTTGTTTCAGATCATTGTACGGTTCAGAGCTGTCCTGTGGTGAACAAAAATTTTGTAATGTCTACAGTGCAAAATTCAACATTGTAAAAGATAATTTTAGAAATAGTCGACGTTTTGGACTCCAGGGTGTTTGGCTTCAAAATTGCGAATATACCCAAGGGTGGGAGCCTTTTGGGTGGGTGAGGGACGCAATCATCCAAATTATTCTCAAAGGAACGGAGGGAGTGGACCAACCATCAGATTGGTTTCCCCCTTTCGTTCCAAGGATTTTGCCAGAGGACAAGGGTGGATGCGTTTCAAGCCTGCATCGGAAGACAAATTGATGATGTGTGGCAGAGAATTTCTGCCATATATCAATCAAATTCCACAGGACTCAATACGGAAACTTTCTGTTGGGGAATAACGACGGTTCAGATGCCTAAGGGCAAAGGTCGTGGAAAATACTACAATACTTTCAATGAAGAAAGTATAAAGCGTAGAGGTATCATTGTTATTAATAATAAAGATAACTTGTGTCTACCTCGTGCCTTGTAAATCGCCAGGACCTACGTAGATAAAGATCCTGAGTTGCAAACAGTACGTCGAGCCTAACGGAAAATTGCAGGGACAAAGAGCACGAGAACTACGAAGTCGCTGGAATCTCCATACTTGTGGATGGGGCTGGAATACCCGAAAACTCCAGCAATTCCAGGAGCACTTGAACTATAAAATCATTGTATATGACTATGGTTCAAAGGGTCGTAATGTAATATTCGAAGGTGATGGTGTTGGTCCTTCGTTGAATTTGCTTCATCACGAGAGGCATTATAATGTTATTACTTCCCCTTACTGCAGCATTCTGTTGTAATTATTACTGCGAAGACTGTCATGTACCCCACAATTGTAAAGAACAACATAGATGTGGAAGGACATGTCCCGGATGCCAACAATCACCCTCTTGTCCCACTGCGGTTTCTGTAAAGTGCGATTCGTGCAAGAGATCTTTTCGTGGTCAGATATGTTTCAACAATCACTTGCAACATCATATTTGTGAAACGATACGTCGTTGTGAGGGAGTGTTTCAAGGTAATACCAATCAACAGAAAGATACCTGGGGAGAGATATTTTGTAAGATCTGCAAGAAACATCAACCTCCAAACCATTTCTTTGTTTTATTCAACCCGATACTCGCACCCTCCGTCTTGAAATTTCCTTTTCATCTATTATGATTTGGAAACGCGTCAAGAGATGGTTCAGGCTGATGGTACTCTTTTGCATGAACCCAATCTTTGCGTTTATTCTCAACGTTGTCACAATTGTATTCTAGAAAAAAGTTTAAATGTTTGTCAATCCTGTGGCTTCAGACAAAAAGTCATCAATGGTTATGATGTTATTTCAAAATTTATGGATAATGTTTTACAAATACGGAAGAAGTTCAAAATTGTTACAGTCCTTGCGCACAATGGTGGTGGTTTTGACCATCAATTCATTCTCAATTACATTTTAACCAAGACCGATCTCACTCCCGATCTCATTATGAGAGGTACCAAACTGATTTCCATGATGGTCGGCAACGTCAAATTCCTTGATTCTCTGAATTATTTTCCCATGGCCTTCCAAACCCCAAAGGCTTTTGGTTTCACTGAATTGAAGAAAGGATATTTTCCCCATCTCTTCAATACTGTTGATAAGCAGAATTACATAGGACCAATACCTCCTCTCGAATATTATGATCCTGATAATACAAAAGACGCAAAAGCTAGAGAAGAGTTGATGAAATGGCATGCTCATAAAGTCGCTAAAAATTATGTTTTCCATTTTCAGAAAGAAATTGAGGAATATTGTATATCTGATGTCGATATTCTCACTGAGTCCTGTCTGAAATTCCGAGGCTTATTGATTAGTGAGACTCAAGTTTGTCCATTTATGGAAGCAACCACGATTGCGTCGGCCTGTAACAAAGTATATAGACGCAACTTCCTTAAACCCAACACCATTGGTATAATCCCAAAAAGAGGGTACAGATGGCGTGATAACCAATCCAAAATCGCTATTCAATGGATGGTTTGGGAAGAACACCAGAGACGTATTGATATTCAGCATGCTGCAAAAGATCAGGAGGTCCGAATTGCTGGAGTTAAAGTGGATGGATATTGCGAGGGCACCAATCAAGTCTTTGAATTTGAAGGCTGTTATTACCACGGGTGTCCTCATTGCTTTGCATCAAAGAGATACACCCCTCAAGGAAGAACCTTCTGAAACGATGAATCTCAGATATGAAGCGACCACAGCTAAAAAAGATAGACTCAAGTCTCTAGGTTATGACGTAATCGATATGTGGGAATGTGATTTCAAGAGGCAACTAAATGACAACAAAGAGTTGCAAGAATATGTTGAAAATCACCCATTAGTATTGCAAACACCACTCAATCCTAGAGATGCACTTTACGGTGGTCGAACAGGGAACACCTTTGAATATTATAAGGCTCAAAATGATGAAAAAATTAAATATGTTGATGTCTGTTCCCTTTATCCCTGGGTCTGTAAATACGGAAAATTCCCTGTCGGTCACCCAAAGGTCTACGTAGGCTCAGAATGTCCGACACTGTCTTCGGTGTCAGGGCTGATTAGGTGCAAGGTGCTTCCTCCTAGAAAGTTATTCCATCCTGTTTTACCAGCGAAAATGAACAACAAACTTATGTTTGTTCTTTGTCGTGCATGTGGACAGAATCTCAGCTTTGATGACTGCTCACATTCCGATGAAGAACGATCATTAATAGGAACATGGACTGTTGATGAAGTACTCAAGGCTATTGACAAAGGGTACGAGGCCTTGGAAAAATATGAAATATGGGCATACGATACTGTTCAGTTTGGTAAAGATGTTACAGGTCTATTTACTGATATGATGAACAAATTTATCAAAATCAAACAAGAATCATCCGATTGGCCATCAAATTGTCAAACTCAAGCCGAAAAAGATCGGTATATCGACAGATTCTTAGAACGGGAAAATATTACACTGGACTTTTCCAAGATCATTGACAACCCAGGGTTAAGGTCATTGGCGAAACTGATACTGAATTCCTTTTGGGGAAAATTTGGCCAACGAGAGAACCAACCCAAAACCTCGATTGTCAATCAATCAGCAGAATTTTTCAGAATGATGTCAAATCCCACAATATACGTCAATACGGTACTCCCTGTGAACGAAGATACTCTGATTGTAAATTGGGAGTACAGAGAAGAGGCTTGTGATTCTCTGCCCACAGTAAACGTGGTAATAGCAGCCTTCGTTACTGCGCAAGCTCGTCTCAAATTGTACAGTTATCTTGAACAATTGGAAAAACGAGTTTTATATTATGATACAGATTCCGTTATATATGTTTCCAGACCCGGGGAGTTTGATATTCCTACCGGAGAGTTTGTCGGCGATATGACCGATGAACTTGAGAAAGAAGGTCTCGATTCATATATCACGGAGTTTGTATCAGGAGGGCCCAAAAATTATAGCTATACCTTATGGTCGACAAAAGATCGGGAACATAAGACCGTGTGTAAAGTCAAGGGGATATCTTTGAATCATTCAGCGTCACAACTGATCAACTTTGACGTCCTCAAAGATATGGTTTTGACGCCATGTGACCCTATTTATATTGTAAACGAACAAATTCGGCGAACACAGAAGCACGAGGTAGTAACTTTGGAGTGTTCAAAAAAATACGAACCAAAATCCCTAAAAAGAAAGTTTTTCTCCGATCACAGTTCTGTACCTTTTGGGTATAAAAAATCTAATAAGAATTTGTAATGTGCATTCCAGAATTTGTTACCACAGTTTGAGATGAATGATGACGACACCGACAACGACAATCTGCTCAGAGAGGTGAACAAAATCGGTGAATATGTTGAATGAAATTCATAATTGTTGAAAAGCCTCTCAATTTCGATGAATTAATGAACCGTCTTTATTGAATTAGAGACCGTAGTTCGTGCTGTCGAAAATTTCAATGAATTAATGAATCGCCTCCATTAACTTGGAAGCCTGTATTCGTGCTGTTGAAATAGAAAAAGAGGCAAAATTATCAATTAAGTATTTCCTCCATCATATTTATTGTTTCAAAGAATGGTAGGCCTATTAGTTATCGATATTTACGATTCGTCTTAAACAACGATTACAAGTGGGGATTCCGAAGGTTTAAACCTTCATAACGAGGCCGTGCACACACACCTCCAGTCTTTTGTAAGACATCCTCTTGAGTTGGCCATGGAAAATGGTGTGTTTATAAGTACATTTGCATCTGAGTTTTTGTTCCATTTGATGTGATTTCAAAGTATTCCCATGACAGCCGCTCAATTATAAAGATTTTGGTTTGAGGTTATGTATACCCATATTCGGGCATAGTATATTGAATTGTTCAACTGTATTTTTCTAGTAAATTATACTTGTAATATGTATATTGATGGACAAAATATATGACCATTGCTCTACTGATGTCACTTATTATGACGTACAGTCATTGAACGAGAATGATGCCGAGTGTAATATTTTCAGGTTTCGGTATATGTGAAATGACAAATAACATAATTTTTTTATTATATACAATATAACTCAGTTTACACATGATATTCTTCATCTTTGGTGAATAGCATCTTCGATCAGTTGATGTATCAGTAGTTTCATCTGTTTATATTTGGCTAGTAGCGCGTACGGTATGTTGGAAGTATTATATAGGGATCATTTTTGGATTTCTTTTCATTATTTGTTTCTTAACATCCCTTCTCTTTTAGGTGGGAATAGTAGAGATATAATATTCCTATATTTCCACGAGCCGTTGGAGTTGACAGATCTATCAGCCTTGTATAGTTTTTTTATGAGCATTAGTTAGTTCCAAAATATTTTTGTATGCCACCAAGTCTTCTGATTCGTAATGTTGCGGCACTCGTTTCAGCAAAAGCTGCAACAATCCCTCTGTTAGAACGAACTTTCTGTTGTGTACAACAAGTTTATCGTTTTTGTATGCTACAGGAGTGTGTCCTATAACATACCCTTTATCAAAACGTAAGCCATAAATATCAGACTCAATCGTTGTATTATCTTGAGTGGTATGTTGTTTTGGAGAGTTTTCACACTTCCTTCCCATTGAATGCTCCTCTATGTCACACATCTTGTTGGATACTGAATTTATTTCGTTGATAGCCCTCTATTTCTAGCAAACTGACACATACAAGGCCATTCTAGTCGTTTTCGATACACAATACTTCTTGAGTGGTATGTTGTTTTGGAGAGTTTTCACACTTCCTTCCCATTGAATGCTCCTCATACAATTGTGCATACTAAATTGTTCATAGCCTTCTATGTTGCGATATGCAATACTGGCCATTCTAGTCGTTTTCGATACACAATACTGCGCCATACTAACGAGCGATATGTGTCATACTGCGCCATACTAACGAGCGGTATGTGTCATACTGCGCCATTCTAGTCGTTTTCGATACACAATACTGCGCCATACTAACGAGCGATATGTGTCATACTGCGCCATACTAACGAGCAGTTTGTGTCATACTGCGCTATACTAACGAGCAGTGTGTGTGTGTCTATATGACGTTCAGAGTAATAAAAATGGTAAACTACGTATTTATCAACGTCTCATCCCTAGCAGGACCAACCCCCAAAATTCAGGCCCAACCCTTGCATCCGCACCCCCGTAGCAGGACCAACCCCCAAATTTCTCCACGGGCCAAAGCCACGGATTAACCCCAAAATTTTCCCACGGACCATCGTCCGCCGTCTGCGGGCCATCCCGTCCTGGACCAAGGCCCATTTCGTTACCGCCAACCATATCTTTGAAGTCTTCGGCCCTCCACCAACCGTGTCTTTGAAGCCTACGGTCAGCCAACAACCGTTGAAGTATACATTCCGTCACCAATCGACCCGCCAACGTTGCCACTCACATGCGCTGTTGCCATTTTTTACCCTTTCAAAAAGTCGTAGAATCTGGGGAAATTGCCCTGCGCCTCAAGTATAAAAATTACCCAGAATCTGGGGAAAAATAACCTGCCCCAAGTGGCCCGACCCCTGCAACAACTTCTCAATACCTGGAAGGGTATTTACTGGTTCACTAGCTTTCTT
This sequence comes from Gonioctena quinquepunctata, assembly GCA_018342105.1. Classification (NCBI taxonomy): domain Eukaryota; kingdom Metazoa; phylum Arthropoda; class Insecta; order Coleoptera; family Chrysomelidae; genus Gonioctena; species Gonioctena quinquepunctata. The sequence goes on along the minus strand of JAFIRS010003318.1, from coordinate 65,904 downwards.
AGTATTTTTTACTTTAGGCACCGGTACAATTATGCTAGTTTTTAATTGATCAGGGAATTTACCATATTGTAGAGAAATATTTATAAAATGTAAAAATACGTGACCTATTACCCCATAAGTGGTCTTTAAAAATTTAAAATTTCGCACCCCGATTTATTGTCTAAATTATTGATAATTGATGTAAAATCCTTTAATTCAAGTTGCTTTAAATTTAAAATGTAGACTCCCACAATGATTTCACTTTGCAAAACTGTAGTCACATTGATTGAGAGAGAAGAATAGTCAGTGAATTTGAGCTGATTGAGGGCGTCCTATATTATGTAGGTCCAAACAGGAACTTGCGGCCTGTAGTTATACCAAAACCTTTTTTTTTGGAGGTGATGCGTCGTTATCACGACGTGATAGGGCATCCTGGGGTCGAGGAGACCTACAGGCAAGTTAGTGAGCACTATCAGTTGTCTCCGCTGAAAAAGCAGATTAGCGAATATATTTCGAAATGTTTGATATGCGCAACGACGAAGAGTAGTCGGCCTCAAGGAGAAGCAGGTATGCGACCCCACGAGCCAGATAGGCTGTGACAAATAATTTCTATAGATGTTATGGGCCCATATCCTGCTACTTCAGAAGGAAATAAATATCTTATCTTGGCCACCGACTGTTTTTCTAAATGGGTAGAAGGGCGTCTAGTCCCAAAGGCAGACGGAACAGCGGTGACTAGGTTTTTATGTGAAGAAATTTGTAGCCGTTGGGGTTATCCCCAATTGGTAATCAGTGACAGTGCAGCCCAATTTAAGGGTAGGAACCTTGAGGAATATTGTGGGAAATACCGGATAGAACTGAAGTTCTCGGCGGTGTTTCACCAACAAGCTAATCCCGTAGAGAGGCGTGCTCAGGAGGTAAAAAAGATGCTTCGAGCTACCCTCCTCGGTAAAGCAGAAGCGCAGTGGGGTGAACAAATCCCACATGTGATACATTGTTTACGAACGCGGAAGAATGCGTCAACCAGCGTTTTGCCGAGTTCTCTATTAAGTACTAGGCTATGAATTGCCAAAACCTGGCGAATAGGCTACGCCAGCTCAGCGGAGAAGGATGGGGCTATTGGTCGAGCGACAGGTTCGTGTAGATGCGGCCAATGAACAAGCGCAAAAGTATAGGGATAAACTTTTCCCTCACCGAGATGATCCTTGTGTGACATTTGTAACCGGCCAGTGGGTATTGTGCCGCAATCACAAACAAACACAAGGAAATTCTGGCCAAACATGGGTAGGGCCCTATCAAATTGAGAGAAAGGCCGGCCAGAGTTGTTACGTGGTTCTGAAAGGCGGTGCCGAATGGAACGTCCACGTTAATGATATACAAGTAGCACCTAGCCCTCGGGCTGGGCAAGCGGAAATAGACCCTCGGCCACCTCCGGTTGAAGAACCAAATGAGAATCCTAGGCGGGAACTTTTGGGAGTAGGTAGACAATTTCCAAAAATTTTGTATATAGTGCCGTGTCCCAAATGGAAAACCCCATAGTTGTCATCATATTTTTACCTGTACATAGTCCCGCTCAATGAGAATATTTTCCTCCATGGGTATAGTGAACCCGAATTTTTGTATACATCCTTGTCATGTCCGTGAGTATAGTAAACTCCAACTTTCGCCACAGCAAAAGTATGGTGAACTTTTAGAATGAGTACCTTTTTTATATAAATAAGTAAAGTGTTTTAGGACGTATAGGTCCTCAGAGAAATGAAATATTTTTCTTTTAACTCCATCAGAAGTTAAAAGTTGAAAAGATGAGACAAGAAGTCTGAATATATGTTAGGGATGTGATATTCCCCTAGTCAAAGTTTAAAGAAAAAATTGATAGACATGGTAGTCTACCATTGTGAACTCGAAGAGTTGTGGAGCTTGGATAAGCCCACGTGTTGTTGTGTCTTTCTTTGGAAAGAAATTTAAGAGTACCTGCGAGAGAGTAAAACCTGAGATTATGTTAGAAACATTATAATAATACTTACCTAAGTTTTTTCAACTATCGTTCGTTTTTCTTAAAAAACAACTATATTCCTAGCTACGGATGGCCAAACAGCTATATTCCGGCTACGGATGGCCAAACAGCTATATTCCCGGCTATGGATGGCCAACAGCTAGATTTCTGGCTATATATTGTCACTATTTGAGGGATATTGTCCCCAAAGAGAAGTATCCTTATCTGTTCGTTTCATGTTACCTGAAAAAATTTGAAATTTTATTTTGGGCTTAGAGCCACATGTTCGAGTAGTTTTAAGTTAACATTATACCCAATTAGGATAGGGACTAATTACTGTTAACCCTCTGGGGTATTCGGGCATGAAGTGCCATATAAGATGTATGATGCTGTTGAAATAAAGTGAAAAAAAAAATTAGCCTCTTTCAAGGCGTTGGTGGTTGCGTTGGTGATGAATATGGTTGGTACATTTGTTAAGCGTCCTTTTTGGCATTTGGCCCATTAATGGCAAATTAATGTTAAAATATTATTTTTCATAAAATATATTTTGTATAATTCGGAAAAAAGTTCCAATGAAATCTAGAGTGAAAACACTCGAAATATAGTATTGTAATCGCAAATTGCAGGGTTACGCCCCTTTTGACAATTCCGACCAATGGCGAGCCGCCATTCTAGACGCCGTCTTATTTAAGCGTGCACAGTTACCAAAGTCGGTTAGTCTTGAAAAAAAAATAAAAATAAAAAAAAAAACATTTATTGTCTGAACAGGAAGAACCCAATTACAAGACAGTTGAAAATATGAAGCAAGTTTCATTAAGAAATAACAAAGCTAAATATATAAACTAAAACTAAAAGGTACAAATTACATGTGTGGGAACGATAGAATAAGCTCGAAATTGTTTATTGGGGATATGGAAGTGATTGTTTGCTATACAATATTTGTTTTACTTTGTTTTTAAAGGAACTTATTGATTCGTTGTAAATATCGATGTTTGTGCAGACTTCATTTGTTTTTTTGCACATTGAGTGCAGATGAGATTTAACGAGAATATTTGTTTTGGGTTTTTTAAGTAGAAGCAAGTTTCGTACCTGCTGTTGATTCGTGGAACATGAAAGTTCAATTGTGTTAACAGTTCGGGGCAGTCTATTAAGTTATGTACGAGTTTGTAAATGAACAAGCAGGCATAGTATGTTCTACAGTTTTCTAGTGACAGGAGTGAAAATTTATTCAAATATTGTTGTTTTAAACCTTGTGGAGGGGAGACTCCGTCTGTCTTGAATGAAAATACTTCATAAAGAGCCTCTGTACTGACTCGAGCTGATCGATATGACATTTGTAGAGTGGTGACCATATCAGAGAGCAGTAATCCAGTCTTGATTTTTTCATATGCATTGTATAGGGTGGTGAGGCATTCTTTGTTTTGAAAATCTTACATGCGAAATATTAGACCGGTCATCCTCTTTGCAGAGGAGGTAGTGTTATTATAGTGTTGGGAAAAGTTGAGTTTCGGGTCAAATTCAACACCGAGGTCCTTATTTTTGCTTTGTGCTCTAATGGAGTGTTGCTAAGGGACTATTGAAAATCAATGATTGCATTTCTCAGAGAATGAAGTAGTGTATTTGCATTTTTTGGACATTTAGTGGTAGTTTGTGGTAGTCTGCTCCAGTTAATCTGAGAGTCAAATGCCATATTTTGAGCTCTGCGTTTGTTGACTATTCATATTGGTGGATTTGCAGAAATAACTTTCCCGAGGAGCAACTTGGACAAGTTGCACAAAATTATCGATTGAAATCTTATTCTTATCATCGATAGAGGATAGCTACGACTATCACGTACTAGGATTATATTTCATGGTTATTTAGAGGAGGACTCAGCCTACCAATTGTACCAAACTCATATTAATTATCAATCGTTTCTGCCAACAATGAATTGGTTTCAAAAGAAGAACCCAAATTACGTAGTCTACGGACGAGGGAGCAGAATAAGAATTATAGCAGTGTGTTTTACTTGAATGCCATTCCCTGTCATTCCGCTACATGCTGGTGATTAGCCATGACAGCCGAGCTGGTATTGGGGTGTCACCAGGTGTAGAAGTCGTTTTTTCAAGGTTTGGGGCCACGGAGTTCATTCCAGCATGCTTGAAAGAAGAGAAAAAATGCTGAATGATAGCAGATTATTGTGTGTGTGTGCTCTCTAATAATACCAAATAGTAGTACAATAGTCTGTGAGAAAAATTTATATTTGTGTTCAGTGTTCTCTTGATCAAACCCTACTAAATCTGTGCATCAGTTTTAAAAAAAAAGCAGCCTGCAAAAGTCAGATTTTTACCTGCACACAGTAAAAAATTCGAACATACCAATAAAGATTGTACATAAATAAATTATTTATTGTACTCCAGTGGAATGGCAAACTCTAATCCATTGAAAAATTATACCAATTAAATTCTACAAGGATGTCTAGCTAATCAACTCGGCTTCCCAGAGCTCGCAAAATAGTGGATTTAAATGCTGCAAGAAAAAACTGGTAACTATTATGTATGTGTAAATTGTTTTGGCGTATTCCACCAAAGTTGTTTATACAGAATTAAGAAAAACATCTCTTTTCTACACGACAATGAAAATAACCTGTTGTCCTGTCAAAATAATTGATCAGGAGGAAAATCTCAACAATGTACTAGAATCATCCATTAAGGAGCTTTATGATGACAACATCATACAAAATAATTACATCAAGAAGATTGAAAGACGAAAAAGAAAAGTTTGTGGAAAAGGCTGAAATCTGGCGTGATCTTAATGAACTACTGGAGAACAGAGACCATTCAATTAAATCGAAATGCGAACTCGAGCTACTAATGATTCATCCACCATTTAAGCTTACATCTCACGACACCCAAACGTAGTAACAAAAAACTATGATCACTGACCTCCCTACCCAAAATAACAAAAACAGGCAGGAACTGACGCACAAACTCAGACTGACACAATTGAACTGCCAGAAAGAGCTACTATCAGTGGGGTTAAACAGTTAGCATACAAACTGATGTTCTAAAAACAAGGATCACGAACTTCCTTCCCCAAATAACCAAAATTAAAGGCACTGAAGTTCAAGCGCAGACTGACAACAATGAAATGACAGAAATTGGGGCCTTCAGAGGGAAGAAATCCATTGAAAAAATTAAACTCAATGAAGTAGCAACAAAGGAAAATATTCTCGATACTACCTGCGGATCCTTATTAAAAAACAAAATTATAAACGGAAATAAAAAACATACATGTCACAAGCAACACAAAATATTACTCAAAAAACGTCCCACCCTTCATAAATTTGAGAATAAATTTGAAAATAAATCTGTAAATAAATCAGTCAACCTATCAAATGATTTCCATGTGGAAGTGATTAGCAATAATCAAGAGTTGTCATTGGATAGCTTAGATCCAACCCAAAATGATCATGAAAATCCGGGCAAAAGTGGAAACGCTAAAAAAGGAAATACAATTCACATTAGGGTGGAAATCAGCATTGCAGAAGCAAGTATAAACAAAGAAGACAGTGATCTGCAGACTTCTCACCGAGCGGAAGAGAGAACTGATGACTACACTAACTCTGACAAGACAAAAATATTGATTTTAGGTGATGAATATGCAATTAACTTTTCTAGAGTGCTAAATAGACTTATTGACGATAATAAATATATCATAGAGGAAATTATAAAACCACATAGTGAACTCTCTGACTTGACAAAAAATACATTCTTAGATGCTATAAGCTATGGCTCAGATGATTATGTGATAGTATTATTCAGCACTAAAAACATAAGCAATAATAACAACTATTACCAATAAGTAAAACCTCCAATGTTTTGATATTTTCTGGTTGCAATGAACCGCTTTTGATCACATCATAAATAAGAAAATATTAAATAAAGTAACTAGATTCAAGACATACAATGTTAACTCATCTCTTGTACTACTCACCGATGATATGGAAAAAGCTCCAAATGCGAGATAATCCAAAGGTAAAAAAATGTATCAATTCAAAATGACAAGTTGTTTTGAAAAACAATCAAAGTGATAGGAGAGTGACAATGAATCCATCCAGACTTGCCCTACTCATGCCCCATTCGGAAATCCCTTTTAAAGGGTTTACAACCTTGCCCAACTCATCTATAACCCAATGAATTGCCGTCAAAAAATTATCTTTGCTCTTATTAAATATTAAATCTATTCGCTATAAAACTGATAAACTCCCTTATTCATTGAAAATCGAATTCGAATTAATTCTAATAACAGAGCACTGGCTTAAAGAAAAAAGAACCCCATTATGTTCCCCAACTCACTATAGCTTCAAAATATTACAGAAAAACTTTAAAAAAATGGTGGACTGTTTAATAAAAAAATAACAGTAGCTAAAAAACTGACCCTAGACTGACCCTTGCATTATCTCAAACATATATCCATATCAATACTTTTACTTATATAACACCGCATTGGCGAACCAAATCATCTTTAACCAAATGAAAAATAAAAAAACTTGTGGGTTGGATGAAATATCATGGAAATATTACAAAATTTGCAGATGACGTTGCATGTATTAGTGAAGCAATTAACATTTCATTTATGACAGGTGAATTCCTACTTGCTTAAAAAATGCTATTATAATTCCACTCCATAAAATGGTCCTCGAAGAACCCTCAAACTTTAGAAATCACTACTGTCAACCCTCCGAAAATAAGGAAGCTAGTTAAGAATAGATAGTATCATTTTTTTAAAAAATAATATATTTTGCCCTCAATTTGGGTTCAACCCCAATAAAGCACCAATGATGCTATTTTTCAACCTGTTAGGCAGTTTACACAGAATTGAATACCGGGAAGCTGTTGGAGCAGTGTTTTGTGTTTTTTTAAAGCATTCGATTGTGTAAATCAGAATACTGCTCCGAAGGGTTGCTATGGAACAGGGTGAGCTTATAACTTAAAATCATCTCTTAACCAATTCAGATGGTAAAATGTAAATAAATGGTGAACCCTTCAAATTTGAATATGGTGTTCCCCGGGCTCGTATTGGGACCAATTTTTTTTCTTATTTATTTAAATGATCTTTAATATCAACATGTCCGGAAAATTCACCATGTTTGCAGGATACAAATAATGGGGCCCTTTGGAAAAAATATGGTGTGACTCCAACTTGCTGTGCTTCAACATTGAAAAACAAGCATACTAACCTTCAAATTCAACTTTGATAACCTAGTTTTTAGGCAATCAGAGGGTAACTAGCCAACCCACACCAAATTTCGAGGTTTATTCCAGATGACAAATTGAAATTTAAACGACATAAAAAAAACTGAGTAAAACATTAGCATCAGGTGTTATGCTGTTTGAGTCATTACCAATGAACTTGGCCTCAATTCAGGCGGAAAAAGCGTCTTCTACTGATCGAATCTAAATAAGATATGGCATCTCCTTCTGGGGTTCCTGCTCAACCAGTTGATAAACCCAAAATTTGTATTTCAAAGAGGCATTGAGGTACTTTGTAATGTCGTCAAGGGTTCATTGTAAGCCTCTTTATTGAACATCGAATTTTACGCTATTTTTATATTTATTTTCGAAACAGTTGTTAATACATAAAAAAATCAAAGTTCAAATAATAGCCCTTATATTACCCGCATCAAATATATTAGTGTGCCCCACCAACATCATCTTTGACAAAAAATTGCCTTGTATTCGAGAATAGGAAATTTATAACACCTACCTGCATTTTCTAGAACACATAAAATCTCGCACCATTTAGAAATTCCATTAGAATATCCTTCTCAAAAGGCATATTACAACCGCAGAATTCTATAGTGACAACCTAGTTAGATCATTATGTATGACTAGCACTGTACACCCATTTATTTTTATTATTTAATTCCTCTGACTACTGAATGTAGTTTTATATAACGTATAAATGTAATTTTTTAATTGTTGGTATTGTTAAAATTTTAACGTGTATTTACAATCAAAATAAATTTTACCAAGTTTTGGAAGTGTTTTTAGTTGTGTTTGTATATGGATGTATATATTTGTATTTTGGGGTAAGCATTTTATTATTAATTATTAATAATTGTTTAATTGTTTATGTCCCTTTACAAACCTTTGTCAACAAGAAACTATCTTAGACAAAAAGTATATTTTGATTTGATTTGCTTGGATAAGAACCTGAGGACATCGAGGAACGGGCACCACATGCGAGTTACATACCTGGTGAGATAGGCCGATATTTACAACTAGAAACAGTGTTTGGGGTATTAGGGACTCTACTTTCCTACAAGTCCCTCTCAATGAAGGGGCACGGGGGTCCTGGAGCTGAGCTAACTCATTTTCTCATGAATTACAGATTCCTGATAGGGCTCTCGAAATCGAAGATAGAACCTAGGCGTCCCCAGAACAGGAAGTTCGGGGATGAACAGTATTAATAAAAATAAAACCAATAGGCCATTTGCCAAATTAAAGTTTTAAACTAGACATATGAAAAGATCTTTTTTAAAGTCTAGAAGTTTTAATGCAGGTTCATTTTTTTAAAATTTTTAAAAGGGAAAATAGATGTTGAAGTTTATTCTATTTTTTTTTGGGGAGAATAATTTCAGTTTTTTTTTTGAAATCAAATTTTAGACTCAAGAGATTTCCCTTTGTGTTCTTCTCCTCCATTACAAATATTATAGGATGCTTGGGCTGATCGTGTTTGTTTTTTTACCCCTCTGAGATCGAGCTGGCCAGAGGTGTTTTTGGAAAAAATTTTTAAATAGAATATTTTTTTAAAAAATGCCCCTCCAAATGCATGGCCAAAAGGCCCTTAGGCTTTTAAAAATTAATCCTAAAAATTTCTCAAAATCAAGAAAATATGGCATTTTCAACTCCAGCAATTTCGATGTCTAATCGGCCTGAAAAGCACAAGTCATTTTTAGTAATGAAATAGCAATAGAGACAAATAATGGAATAGAAAGAAAAAGAGATTTTTGGGGAAAAGGGTGCCTGAGAAAATACTCAAAAGTGCAGTAATAAATTTTCGACAATTTGAAGGGCAAATATTACCACAGGATTGATAGTAGTTCTCAAATTTTTTAGGAAGCGAACTCCTGATGGGGAAAAAACCCAAAAAATTTAAAACCGGGGGAAATTTTGCAAAACATAAAGGGGGCAATTTTTTAAGTTCCTAGTATGGGAAACAAATCATAGTGTTTTGAGGTTTGAGAACCCAAAACCACAACTCGCCCCCCAGGGGCAGTTTCGAGGCCCAAAAAGCAAAACTGCTGGCGCCCCAATCAAGAAATTCAGGAGGGGGTGATTTCTTACAAAATAATGTTAGTCATAGAGATGATGAAATTCCTACAAATAATATGGATCGGAAATAAAGATTTTCGAGAACAATAAAGTTCAAAAAAACAAGGGCCCTAGAAAAACTTGCGCTTTACTTTGCAAAATATGAAAGATAGGTTGTGAAGAGGGTTGTTCGGTGTCGTATTTTAGATATTTTTCAACGATGTTGTTTCAGCTACTTTAAGTTTGTTGATGGCTTGTTTCTTGCAGTTTAAAAGCAATGTGTGTCCATAGTCTATCATGGGTCTGCATAGGTTTGTATATGTGGCTTGCTGTATTCATGTCAATGCCCTTTTTCTGTATGTCAAACTACTGAAGTTTTTGGGACGTGATATCATATTCTTCTTCTTGATTTCAATATGTGCATTAAAGTTCATATGTTGATCGAAAGTGATACCCAAGTATTTGATACTTGGTTTAGGTTTGAGGATATGCTGGTTTATGGTAAGAGTTGGAGGGGAGTTGTTGAGCCGGTGATTGAATATGATGAATTGTGATTTTGTGGGGGGGTAGGAGTCGCCTTTTTTCGAACCATTGGTTAGTCTTTAGGGTTAAATTTTGAAGGTTGGACATGGTTTGTTCAATAGTTCTGTCATGTGCTATTAGAGCCGTATCATGACAAACTGTAGTATGTATCCGAGTGCTTGAAATATTGGGTGTCTTGTTGTAGATGGTTATATATATCAGAGCAGTATATATTGTATAAGACAGGGGATAATGGTGACCCCTGTGGAAGGCCCTGTTCTGGGATGAATTCTTCTGAATGGGTGTCCAATATCTTGACTCTCAGTTTGCGGTCTGACAGAAAGTTCTTAATCACGTTCAAAAAGGGTTTGGGGCAATCTAGCATGTGAAGTTTGAATAGAAGCCCTTGATGCCATACACTGTCGAATCCTTATTTATGTCAAGGAATAGTGCAGCAGTCTTTTTTTCTTGTGAGCTTGGTAACTTCTATGTTATTTGCAATTATGCATAATGGGTGTATCGTTGAGTTTTTTTTTGGGAATCGAATTGGTACCCAGGATTTTGTTCCCCACTGCTTTTTCGATTCTTTTTTTTATAATAGTTTCCAAATTTTTGCCAGTACTGGTAGTAATGTGATGGGCCTGTAGCTGGATGTTTGAGAGAGATCTGTGTTGGGTTTTGGGATGGTGATTATTGTACCTACTTTCCATATACTGGGAATGAACTGTTTTTTCAAGCAAAAGGAGTATATGTCAATTATGTGTAGGTGTATTCTCATATCCAGTTTTCTCACTATATCTTTGGTAATATAATCATAGCCGGGAGATGTACTTTTGCCTTTTTCGACAGCTGCGAAATATTCCTCTTCTTCAATTATGCATTCATCATCAGCACTTTCAGCATCAAAATAATTTGTATTCCATTCAGAAACTGTTTCATAGTGTGTTTGGTCGAATTTGTTGTTAGTGCTTTCTTTGTAGGCATTTACAAAGTGCTTCGCAAATATTTGTGCTTTTTCTGGGGGTGTTTCGTATTTACTTCCGTTATTTACTATAGTGATTTGGTTTTTTTTTTTTGCTTTATACTTTGACAGTTTTTTTATTTCTGAGTAGCTTTTCCCTTTTTCGTTTTTCCTTTTTCATGTTTCTATCCATTTGTGTGTTTTTAATTCTTCTATAAGTTTCTAAATGTCTTTTATTATATTTGTTAATTTCTTTTTTCAATTCAGGGTCTTGTGTACTCCTATATTCTCTATACATTTGTCGTTTTTTTTCTATTAGGCTTTTTATAAATGGTGGTAGTTCGTGAGAGTGAAAATTATGTTTTGTTTTGGGGGTGTTCTCTAGGATGGTGGCAGTTAAGGTTTCGATAAAGTTTATTATTGATTGTTCACTTATTTCTGTATTGACCTGTTGTTCTAAGTAGTTGATCATCTGTTTTTTAATTCCAAATTTCGTTCACTATTTCCATATCGGTTTTTTTGAAGTTATCGTACTTGAATATATTAGAAATAAGATTAGTTAAAGATAAAGAATGAATCTATCAGTAAGCTGATTGTATATATATATATTTTGTAAAAAATGTAACGTAATTGTATATTACTATTATATTATGTAACGTATTTGTATATTAGGATTTCCTTCCTATTTAAATAAAGATTTTCATTTTTTCAGTTTATATACAAAAATGTAAAAACACGTATGCTATAGATGCATACACAAGAAACATTAAAATAGTACATATGATGCATAAATAATTAAAAAGGAACCGGGGGGGGAAGTTTACAGATACTTCAAGACATTTAAACACAGTCACAGTTAAATACAGGTACATTTCATGTAAGACAACAAATTGATTAGTATAGTCTATATTCATGAACGACACGTTAAAATATATTAGAAATGTAAAAATGTAAAGAAATATATAAATAAAAAATAAAAACAATATAAAATTTATAAATACAAAGTGAAAAGTACGAGATCCTGATGCAGGTATCACGGTCAAGCTAAATTGCAAATAAGAATACTATATCTAAACTAGATTATATAGTGTTCCTAATAGGTAAGATTATTGAAAAGTGACCTGAAAGAACTCCTGAACATTGTAAAGAACATGTTCAAGAAGAATATTCTTCATAGATGATCTAAATCGTTTATAGTCTTTAATATCTCTATGTTCCATGGAATATGATTATAGATTTTTGCAGCATTATATATTAATGAGTTGATTATATTGGTGGAACGAATGGGGAGTGTCAAATTACCTTTATGGCGAGTGATGCCCTCATTGACTTTATACAAGTCTTTATTCTTAAAAATCAAGCTAACTGTCTCAAGTATAAACAAAGATGAGACAGTTAGTAGATTATTCTGTTCAAATAAGGTCCTGCATGACTCTCGCGGTCCTGCTTTTGATAGATATTGAATGGCGCGTTTTTGTAAGACAAATATTGATTGGAAGTTTTCTTGGTTACATGAACCCCAGTTACATGTTTCGACAACTCAGAGAAGTACTCACTGATAAATAGCTTATGATGTTATATCATGCTCAAGTCGCATCTAGAATACGTTATGGTATTCTCTTATGGGGTGGATCGACATTATCACAGGACGTTTTTGTTGCCCAAAAAAAGATTCTGAGAAACATAGCAAATGTACCAAGCACCCATTCGTGCAGAGGTATCTTTCCCCAATATGGTATTCAAACTAGACGAACCGAAGAATTTTATATTCCCTTCTGTAAATATAAAGTTAGTTCTAACTCCCCGTCATATTTGGGTCTCAAAATTTTTAATAGCCTCCCCCATGAGCTTAAGAAGGCCTCAACCTTAACACATTTCAGGTCTAGTCTGAGAAATTTCTTAATTGAAAAATGCCCATATACACTACCTGAATACCAAGCATCTGGTATCACGATCTAGGTTATGTACTTAGTATATTCTGATTTATTTTATAAATAGATAATATTTGTATATACTTGTAGTGTATATTTGTATCCTATGTATTTGTAAATACTGACTATTCCTATACATGGTAAACATGTCGACTGGAAAATAAAGATATTATTATTATAATACTATACCATATCGAATATGCGATTCAACCAGTGCATGGTAAACCATCTTGGCCGTTGCTGTACCCAATTCATTGGTTACTATACGTATAGCATAACATTCTGATGCAAGCTTCTTTCCCAATTGCTTAATGTGATCATGGAACTTCAATTGCTTGTCAATGTAGACTCCAAGAAATTTGTTTATACTCACATTGACTATGGATTCATTTCCTAAAGGAATATCGGGTAGGGCACAGTGGTATGCTATACAGTTAGTTTTGTTGATATTGAAGGACAGTAGGTTCGCATTACACCATTCTTTAATTTTTGATATATCTCGGGTTATTTTCATATGTAAGCTATCAATGTTGTTATCATGCCATAGAATTGTTGTATCATCTGCGAAGACTGTAAATAGTCCGTCAGTTGTTAAGCTAGTCAGGTCATTGAAGTACAACAAAAATGAATAAATAATAATAGTACTCGTGTGGAAAGTCGATCGGAACAACGATTCTTAATAAAAATTAAGTTTTACTCGACGACATCAAACCCGATCGTCCACCATTATTTGAAATGAAAAATTTTCACAGTGTAAATACTAATGCTAACGTTAATTCAACAACATTTATAACAGGGATAATACAAAATATGCTAAAATAAAAAAAAAAAAAATTTACAATGTATATTTCTCAAATGAAATATCAAGTTATGTAGATTCGTGATGTTTTTGAACAAACAAGCTACTCCACTATGAAATATCGAATTCAGTCCAGCTTCCCTTTATCCTGTTTCCCGTTATCTCATTCCACGTTATCCACCTCACCCATTATCCTGTTTCCCGTCATTCCGTTTCGCGTTATGCTGTTATCCCGTTATGCTGTTATCCCGTTATTCCGTTTTCCGTTATCCCGTTTTCCGTTATCCTGTTATCCCATTATCCCGTTTCCCGTTATCGCGTTATCCCGTTTCCCGTTGACCCATTATCGCGGTATTCTGTTATCCCACTATTCCGTTTTTGCTTTTCGCGTTTTCCCATTAGCCCCTTATCCTGTATGTATTTCATCTCGCTATGATGACGGGAATAGACTATGTGACAATAAAACCACATTACTTCATAACCAAGTGCAACCAATAGAAGGTGAGCTCCCATTTCAAATATATTTATGTATATATATATATATATATATATATATATATATATATATATGTATATATATATATATATATATATATATATATATATATATATATATATATATATACTCATATATATATATATATATACTCATATATATATATATATATATATATACTATAGTGCCGCTGGACCGTACCGGTATCGCGCACTCGGTTTGTCATCGTCGCCAGAATAGCTCGCAGAGATGGTAGATTTTTTCCTACTTACTTGACACTTATCGTCATATTTTGGACAACTCACACAATATCTTTATGAATTGTAGCCTATGTATTATTCTGATGTATAAGCTATATTATTGAAAAGTTTCATTAAAATCCATCCAGTAGTTTTTACGTGAAAGAGTAACAAACATACTTACAAACTTTCGCGTTTATAATATTAGTAGGAAGTAGGATAGTGCCGCTGGACCGTACCGTAGTATAACGCACTCGGTTTGTCATCGTTGCCAGAATAGCTCGCAGATGGTAGATTTTTTCCTGCTTACTTGACACGTGGAATAAGCACGTTTCGTGTTGTGTTATCTGAATCTCATGAAACTCAACATTTGGATGTTGCAAATTCGTATTCACAGCTTAAATGTTGAGGAGTTTCACTGATAAGTATAATTTTATGGGAGGAAATCTTTAACCCGAAGATAAATTTAGCTGAAAAAACGCACATCGGAAGACATAACTAATAAAAAGCAAACGAATAAACTACAAAAACGGCTGCACATGAATAGGTGAAAAATATCCGGTGAATAAATTTATGTTCCATTTCTTCCACATATGTCGACAAAAACACCTTGAAGAAAGAAATAAAATTAGTAGTGTGGATAAAAAATGACAACTGGAATGCGATTTTATTTTGTTGAGTGGTGCGTTGTCATTGTATTGTCAATATTCTAATAGGACAGTTTGAAGTGTTTTGATATGGCCGAACAGTTTACATTCAACGAATATGCAGATATGCATGCATTGTATGGACGAGCATTTGGTAATGCTGCAGAAGCCCGTCGTCTGTATGCCGAGAATTTTCCCAATCGACCGTTACTGCCAAGAGAATCGTTCGAGCGTGTCGATCGCAGCTTGAGGGAGACAGGTATGTCTAATGGATAATTAATTGGAGCCTGTTGTTTTATTTCGATATTATTGTAGGTTCAGTTTTGCCAAAACGAGGTGGTGAGGGCGCTCCTAGGGCTGTGCGTACCGTTGTATTGGAGGAAAATATTTTGGAAGTTGTCGCTGATGATCCTTCAATGAGCACCAGAAACCTATCAGAACAGTTCCATACATCCAAGTCCACTATTCATAGAATAATTAGGGAACAACTGCTCCACCCATTCACATCCAGAAGGTACATGCCATAACACCTGACGATTTTCCAGCACGACTGGAATATGCCAATTGGTTCCTGGATAAGCAAAGAGAGGCCATGACTTTTATTACTTGAGTTTTATTCACTGATGAAGCAGGTTTCAGTAGAGATGGAGTAATCAACTCCATAATCTCCACATATGGGCCGAAGAAAATCCCCATGGGATATTGCAAACCAAACACCAACGGAAATTCAACGTGAATGTTTGGGCTGGTAGCATAGGAAACCATCTTATAGGACCATTCGTTCTTCATGACCGATTGAATGGAGAACGTTATTTGGAGTTCATTCAGAACGATTTGAATGGACTTTTGGAACATGTTCCATTGCAAACCCGAAGAGATATGTGGTTTATGCATGTTGGCGCTCCTCCTCATTTTAGTTTGATTTTGCGGGACCATCTGAACCAGATTTTCCCCAATAGATGGATTGGTAGAGGTGGGCCATATTCATGGCCACCGCGGTCTCCGGATTTAAATCCATTGGATTTCTTTCTGTGGAGCCATCTAAAAAGCCTCGTTTACGCTACACCTATTCACACCAGAGATGCCTTGTTGAATAGAATTACATTACATTGTGAAGCCATAAGAAACGACCCTGGCATGCTATTTCAAGTGCAGAGAGGGTGTTTGCACCGACTAAGAAAATGTATTGAGAGAGACGGGGGTCATATTGAGCAGTTTTTGTAGCGGATTTTGCATTTTTGTTAGCTGTTGAGGCTCGCGATTGATTATTTACACCATGAGTTTTGTAAGGTAAACGTGTTTGCATCATAAAAATTCGTTTTGAACATTGTACCTAATTTCTATTTTCATTACAAATTAATTTTTTCGAATAATGGTAGACATCTCAGGTTGGATGTCGTCGAACAAAAATGCATTTTTATCAAAAATTGTTGCTCCGATCGACTTTCCCACACGAGTACTTTTATTCAGGAAATTGTCCAGGTAACCTTGTTTAGTTAAAACATATTGACAAATCCCAGTCATTTCAAAGTTTTGGGGTGTGGACCATCGGGGGTAGTCCGTTCCTGACTTTGTAGCAAAACAACTGACTCCTGCATGGAAGCTCATCAAAGGAATTCATTTGTTTAGTCAATCACCAAAATTTAGATGATTTTGAATATTCACTTTGAAAGTTATCAAAGAAAAACATTTTTCATTTTGTAACTTTGAGGGCCCGTAACATGGTAACGAAGGCTTTTAGGAACAAAAGTTATATGAAGTACTGGTGATATTTTGACCCCATCTATACATTCCCGAAAGGAAAAGAGGAAGTCCAGGGACACCCTGTATAGTGTGTCCCGCTTTTCATGAAAACACCCTAACATCTCAGTTACTAATAAAGCGATTTTCTCGAAATTATGGTGGTGATTGTATGTTGAAAAATGATACCGTTGCCAAAATCAATAGATTGTTCGCAAGGACTGGAGCGGTTTTCAAGACAAGACCAAGGAGGTAAAATTTAAATCAAAGACACTATCCAGACGACGAACGTATCTTAGCATAATTTCGAAACAACCCAAATGGTAGTATAAGGGCAGTTGCGAATATACTGAATTTAACGAAAAACAAAGTATGGAGGTGTTTGAAATGCAATAGGATTAGGGCATTCAAACCAAAATGTCTACATACTCTGTTGAATGGTGATTTTGAACAGCGGTTTGAATTTTGCTTATGGTTGCAAGGTCAGACTTTTTCTAAAGAACATGATGTTCACTGACGACGCAACGTTTACGACAAATGGTATGGTATCTAGTCAAAATTGTAGGTTTTGGGCAGCCGAAAATTTGAATTGGGTAATCAATCGTAAAAACCAATACAATGAAAAAGTTAACGTGTGATGTGGCATATTTCTCAAACGAATTGTTGGCCCTTTTTTCCTGGATAAGCTGAACGGACCAAATTTTTTACATTTTTTACAAAATGAGCTTTACGATTTTCTTATGGAATTACCTTTAGCACAGAGACAAAACTTAATCTTTCAATTAGATGGTGCCCCCGCACATAATGCAACTTTCCCTATTAAGTGGATAGGTAGAAATTCTCCTTTAGAACCATGGCCCCCTGATCACCGAATATTACCCCTTGTGACTTTTTTCTGTGGGGGCACTTGAAAAATAAAGTGTTTGCTACTCGGCCGCATAAAAGAGAGGAACTTTGCATTAGAATTAGGCAAGCGTGTCAGGAAATGACTCCCCAAACTTTAATGAAAGTGAATGTACGTTTAAGATGAATTGTTGAAAAGTGTATTGTTTTAGAAGGTAGTTATGTGGAAAAAACAAGAATCAAAATTAATGTAATTCGTAATTTTGTTACCACAGTTACGAATAAATAATTCATTGAAAAAAGGCTAAATTTTCTTTTTTCTGCTAAAATTAGCTCTTGAGATTTTGAAAATATGAATTAAGGGGTTTTCGGGGATGCTGATTCTGAATCTGATAGAAAAAGTTATCTAAAATAAGTCCTAATGTCCTTTTCAAAAAAGCCCCCCCCCAACGGTAAATAAAAATGTTCACTAGGCCAAATACTTCATTTTCTAACATCACAACCAAAATTTCAAGAAAATTACATTATTAATAACTGAGAGAGAAATAAACAACCTATTAGAAAAAATGATTTAATATAAAAAAAAATACGAATTAAAAAAAAAACAGCAAAACTAACACTCCTAACAACAAACCTTTGGTAACATATATAATTCCATACATTTCTCGTTTCTCTGAAAAATTCGAAGGAACCGGAAAAAAAATCAAGGAACGATCTGTGTTAAAAATTACTACT
This sequence comes from Gonioctena quinquepunctata, assembly GCA_018342105.1. Taxonomy (NCBI): domain Eukaryota; kingdom Metazoa; phylum Arthropoda; class Insecta; order Coleoptera; family Chrysomelidae; genus Gonioctena; species Gonioctena quinquepunctata. Next base: position 47,721 of record JAFIRS010003318.1, on the reverse strand, counting down.
ACCTTGAGATCGAAATTGACCCAGACAAAACAAATGAACGAAAAACAAAATTGTGTTTACAACACAATTAACACAAACCGGGGCAGATATGGTACACTGGGGCACTAATATGATAAGTATAATGCATGAACCAAATGAAAAAAATAATTGAAAAATATTCTTGTGATCGCAAACGATAATATAGCCACATGTTCTCTTCTTATCGACCAAACATGAAGGCCGCTACTAAAAAAAGATGGGTCGCTAGATACATTTCATACCAAATAGATCACTTTGATTTAAACCTGTGTAATGTGTCAAATTTTAACGAGCAATTATCAAAATGACATAAGTATTATTCAAAGAAAAGAAACAGAACCGGAAGTGATTACCTAAACGAACGAAATATATTTTGTATTTTCTAATCCAGAATACCAAAACGCAGTAAAATATAGGGAAAAGTTTACTAATGTGCAGTCCTTGAATAGATAAATGACAATTTTCACTTCCAGGGATATGAAACACAAAAAATAGAAAGTAATATTACTTTACCGCCACAACGAAAATATGAGCATTTTTCATTTTTCGTACGTTTTACTGAAATATTTTGAATCATCAAGCGAAATGTAATATAACTTACTTCAACTCAAGAACTTCATTCTGGTAATTCTTCATCTCGTTATTAGTTTTATTGAGTTCATCTACCTTTTGCTGCAAACTAATGATCTTATTTTCTAGGCCCTTGTTGAGATTCTTGACGTGTTCGATAGACCTAACTTCGATTCGAAGCTTTTTGTACTGTTTTCTTGCCAAAAACCTTCTGATAGCTGATTGACACACAATGATTTTCCTCTGTCATTTTCTGAATTCTCTTCTCGCCAACCAGCCGCGAACGTGTTTTTGGATCATAATTGCCAAATGGAAATTTTCAAATTAAATTTTCAATTTCATTAGATATATATATTACATAATATATATATATATATATATATATATATATATATATAATATATATATATATATATATATATATATATATATATATATATATAATATATATATATATATATATATATATATAAATGAATATGGCATTAGATTCAACTCTTCAAATGACTTCACAGATTCCTAACTCCACAAAATAACGTATAATTTTAACTGGAATCAATCAACTGAGATTACTCCAGATGTTGAGATTCGAAATTAATTATTCTTCGAAGTATATTTTTTTTATGTATGACCACGCATAACTTTTCACAGAGTATACCATGAGTCGGAAGTAATAGTCAACGTCAGTCACTAGTTCAGAAACAACACAATAAGAGCGGCAAAATAATATAATATAAAAAAAAACTATTGTTTCCCGAATCTATAATCGCGATATGCCGCTTGTTTTAAATGCAGACACAGCGCACCGGTTCCAAATTTATTTCGGCCCGTGCAATAGATCTTACGGAGCATTTGAAGCCGCCTCCATTTTAACGAAAGTTAGTGGTCGAGGTTAGCAATTGTACTGACATTTATCGATGGCGGCGTGGAGGTTGCAACACTGAACTATCGAGCTAAGATGAGTCACTAACTATTATTTCCGTCTTATGATATAGTTCAATTTCAATGATTCTTTTTTCATTGGATAGGGTATACCTTGAAATTGGTCCCATTCGAATTTGAAAAAAAAAGTTCACCCTTAAGGATAAAAAAGTAGGGGATATTTATCGTTCAACCACTGAATTTTTACCCGTTAACCGATTCTACCACTGATAAATTTGAACTGGGTTATCCGTTTTAGATTATTTTTTATTTTTTTTTGATAGGGTATACCTCAAAGTTGGTCATATTTGGAATTGAAAAGGAATAATTACCCCTAAGGGTACAAAAATAGAGGATGATTGATTTTTCATCAATGAACCGATTCTGTTGAAACTTGGAATAAAATATATGTAGTTCTGATGACACAACAACATAATGGATACCTGGAGTCAATCGAGTATCAATCAATCAAAATTACTTTATTGTCTGAAGAATGGCAACTCTTATTGACAAAGTGGTAGGATAACAACAAAATAATACTATAATACTTGAGCATGCAACGCCACATAGTCAGAACTATGGGAAACTACTAAATATATACATAAATACACTTACAATCCATAAAATACATTTTGGTGCAGGCCAATACACGTCAATTTCTCAAAGTCAAGACAGGCAATAATATATAAAAAACATATACGTAATATATAAAAAAAAACATATACAATATACACACATATACAGTGTCACACATAAAGTTCGCAACATATGGAAGTTTTTTTTATTAATAGATATAATGAAAATTTGACTTTGCAGTTAGTTTGTGCTTGAAAAATGAGTAAAAAACAGCCTCCTTCCTTTTGTCATGTGCTACTCTAAACCTGTAAATTTGACATTTTTTTCGAAAATCCTCAAAAATCTGTTTTTTTTTGAAAATTTGAAAAATGCCAAAGAAAAAAGTTGCTCAGTTTCCAATTTTATACCTTTGCTCCAAATTTCGACTCTCTACTGTCACTTTTTCCAATTTTTTTAATTTTTCGAATCTTTCGCTTTACCGATTCGAACGAAACATTATTCAAATTTCATAATTTTGATGAATACTAGACTTCAATGTCATATCTTGCCCAGAAAATACCTACATTGGCCTGTTACCAAAAAGAAAAAAAAATGCACCTCCAGAAATTCGTCTTTGTTGTTGCAAAGTTCATCTAGTTTTTTCATTTCATTGTGAAACTGATTCGGATTTTCAATGTATGGACGTTAATATGTCAGTAATCGCATAAACGAATTTTTCTTCATTCTTATTACACACGTATTTTTTTTAACGGATTTGTATTCCGTTAGATGCAGATGAGTTCGAAATATTTTGATGTAGTTTACACCCAACAGTGTGACTGTTGGATGTAAACTGTTAAATATAATTTTCGAGCAAATAATAATTTTTCGCAACGTTTTTGGAATTAATTTCATAAATCTCATATTTTTTATTTTTACCATTAGATGTGTAAGAAAAATTAAACCAAAATAACTATAACCAAATTCACAACAAAACATTGTAACATTCATTGATTTATCTCCATTATCTTATGAAGAACCCAGTATGCCGTCCTTCCCGTTCTATACAAATTATAGAATTCACAGACTTTATGGCATTTTTAGTAAATAGGGGATTTATGTTAGCACAACACTCCCGAATGGTATTCTAAATGTTCTTTGTTTGCAAATGGTCTGTGCTCATACACTTTTTGTTTCAGATAATCCCATAGAAAAAAAGTCCATTGGAGATAAGTACGGTGATCTTGGTGGCCAATAATCTTCCCAATCTCGTCTTATCACTTTGACCCTCAACATCTGACTGAGACACTGTTTCACTTCTACCGTTTGGTGGATCGGTGCCCCGTCAAGCTGATACTACAAATTTCGTCTAACACTTAGGGACAGATTATCTTGAATGAATATTTTTGTCTTGAATGAATATTGGTCGCGGCATTCTATTACAAAATTTGGATTATTGTTGGACCACCAGCGACAATTTTGGGAACTAACTGTTCGACGTGAAAGTTGCCTCGTCTGTCCATAAAATCCTGTAGGGAAATGTGATATCATTGTCTCTCACCTTGGAACCAAAAATGAAAATCCTACTGGAATATCGAAATCTCTTTCTTTAAGAGTGTGTATGAACTTTGGCTTATAGGGATGGAAATTATTTTTGTGCAAAATTCTTCTCACAGTTTCTCTGCCAACCCCTGTATTTTCACTAATACTCCTAATATTAGTTTTTCCGTTTTCAACAACGCTCAAACAAACATAGAGTTATTCGTCTTCATTATACCTTATTGGATTATGTGGTTTCTTGAAACGATTGTCCACAGAGCCAGTTTCTTTTAATGTTTTCAATATCCTTCCCACGGTACTAAAGTGAATATTTCTTCCTGGATGCCGGTGATTGAAAATACAAGCAACATCTCGATATGGCACATTCTCACCACATAAAAGAACGGTTTCCACTTTGTCTTGTGTGGATAACATTGTACAAAAAACTTATTTGTGAATTACAAATGTACGAAAATCTGTACACAAAACAACTCGATTTATTAAACGCAATAATTTGACATTAACCAAAACTAAAAGTTTGTTTCAAAAGCCTACTAAGGGAAAATTTTATTTCGATTCGATCAATTTTACTATTTTCTGCCCGAGATGTTACATTAGTCTTGTATTGTTTAAAATCACGAAATTGTATATCATGTTTAGTACAAATCGCAAGAACAAAAGTCTTTTGAATAGTTATGAAACTGTAGGTCATTGTTTAGTTTACAGAAAAGTATGATATTTCAAGTTTGTTTGTAACTGAAAAAAATTATCAAATTGGATAAAAATCTATTAAAAAAATCTATTAAAAAAAGAAATACGAGTGTAATAAGAATGAAGAGGAATTCATTTATTCGATTACTGACATATTCACGTCCATACATTGAAAATCCGAATCAGTTTCACATTGAAATGAAAAAACTTGATGAATTTTGCAACAACAAAGACGAATTTCTGGAGGTGCATTTTTTTTCTGGTAACAGGCCAATGTGGGTATTTTCTGGGCAAAAATTGAAGTCTTGTATTCATCAAAATAATGAAATTTGAATCATGTTTCGTTCATATCGGTAAAGCGAAAGATTCGAAAAATTAAAATAATTGGGAAAAATCAAAGTGGCAGTAGAGAGTCCAAATTTGGAGCAAAGGTATAAAATTGGAAACTGAGCAACTTTTTTCTTTGGCATTTTTCGAAATTTCCAAAAAACCTGATTTTTTGTGCCCATGTATCTTAATGCCCTTTTCTGTAATACGAAAATTGTTTCGAATAAAAATCCACTACAAGATCCCCAAAAGCAAATTCCGTATCTAAGATGTGAATCAATTACGGCAAAGTAAACCTTTTTGGCCATGTCCCTACCAAGTTCCCATGATGTGGTTTTCACTGCAAAAAATCCAGAGGCTATTTTTTTAACCAGTATCTTTATATTATCTTCAAACTATAACTTATCATCAATGTGTAAGCCAAGAAATTTAGTTGCTCTCTTACTGCTAATTTCTTGATTACCCAGATAAAGTTCTGGCAGATGACATTTAAGGTGAGGATGTTAGTTTTTAATATGTTTAAAGATAGCATATTGGCATCACACCACCCTTTTATCTTGATAACATCATTGTTAATTTGTTGATGCAGATCCATGTCATTTCCATTATGCCATAGTATGGTAGTATCATCTGCAAACTGAGTAAATTTTCCCGTAATATTTATTGAGGCTAGGTCATTTATACAGATCAAAAAGAGCATAGGGCCAAGCACAGATCCTTGCGGAACTCCCCATTTTATCTCTAAATTTGTCGAGACTTTGTTCTGAAGAGATACCCTTTGAGTCCGACCTAATAAGTACGCCTCAAACCATTTCAGAACTACATCTCTGAAGCCATACCTTTCTTATTTATTTAGCAGAATTTTATGGTTGACATAGTCAAACCCTTTAGTCAGATCACAAAAAACCGCTGCCGTAACATCGCCATCCTTGAGATTGAAATATACATCTTGTAGAAGGTTAAAAATAGCATCACTTGTTTCTTTTCAATTTGGGTTCCAAAGCATCACTTGTTCCTTTTGCCCTTTGGAACCCAAATTGAAAAGAATGTATAACATTGAGCTTTCTCAAAAAAGCCATCACTCTGTTTTTTACTAGTTTCTCAATCAGTTTAGAAAGGGTAGGTAACAATGAGATTAGTCTAAAATTGGCAGGATTTTCCATATCACCACCTTTATGCAACGGAATCACTACTGCATGTTTTAGACATGTTGGGAATATTCCTGTTTCAAATGAAAAATTAATAGCTTCAACCAGACTCATAAGAGAAAAAATTTTGGTAGATAAATCATCATATCCAGACGCATTTTTATTTTTCACTTCATGAATTGTTTGTTTCAATTCTTCAATATCCTTTAGCATGAAAAAAAAAGATTCAAATACAGTCATATTTTTTAGATAATCCATGGGGTCAGTAGTGGGATGGATTTTTTTGGATATCTTTTCTGCTATTGAGCAGTAGTATTCATTAATACCGCCACCATCTAGATTTGTTGTCATAGGGACGGGGTATTTTTTACCCCTCAACTCATTGATGATTGCCCAACTCTCTTTTTGCCTATTACCTGAATTTTCTAACTTTTGTCTATAATACAATTGCTTTGCAGCTCTCAGAGTTCTTCTATAAATACTTGTACTTGTTATAAAATGAAATGAATGCTTCATTATCCATATCATATTTCCTAATCAAATGTAAGCTTCTCATATTTTTAGCTGACACTTTCAAACCTTTCGTTATCCAAGGTTTTCCCGGTTTACTTTTGACCTCCTTGAGCGGAAAAGCAGTGTTGAATATATCGGACATCATCGAATGGAATTTAGTTAATGGGTCGTTGCATTTCAATGTTTCATTCCAGTTATTAGCAGTACAAAGTTGTTTGAATTTATTGAAATTCATTTTGCTGTATATTCTCCCTAATTTCTTCTTTATACCAGAAGAATTTGACTTAATTGGGACATAGCACAAAACAGCTTCATGGTCTGAAAGACCAGAATTGATTACATCACATTCATTTTCATCCATGTTGGAGCATACGTAGTCAATAATTGAACTGGATATTTTGGAGTATCGCGTCGGAGAGTTTACATGCATTACTAGATTAAAGCTGTTCAATAAATTCTCTAATGCTTGAGTTAATTTTGAAGTTTTGTTACCGAAATCTATATTAAAATCACCAGTAAGTATTACAGATGCCTTGTGGGGGATATTTAATAATAATATTTCTAACCTTTCCAAAAATAGTTTATCACTGTATAGTGGAGATCTGTACAAACAGAAAACGAATAAGTTAATATTTTCACAATAAATGCCCGAAAACTCGAACTCATTTTCGACCAACATATAATTATAACTTTTTAATTCAGTGAAATTAAACTTATCACTGAAATCTTTATGCATGAGAATCAAAGTTCCCCCATGTTTGGTGTTCATCCTAGAGTATTTTGTAATTAAGATATAGTTTGGTACATAAAAGTGTTCATCTGTTTCTAACCAATGCTCTATATAGCAGTACTATATTAGAAAAATTTTGGTTGTCTAGAAATACAAACAGTTCATCAGATTTGTTTCTCGCTGACTGAATGTTTAAAAGCATTAAGGATATACCTTTTCCACAGGCCTGACTTCTAAAAAAGAGTGCTGATCTACTTCATCAACAGAGTATGAATTTGAGAGCACTTCGATGTGAGGCTTTATCTTAGAGTAGGTAGATATGAATGAATTTAAGCCATAATAAAAACAAAAAAAACTTTCTAACAAAACATTAAACCAACGTAAAAATAAACTGAAAAGCAAAAAATAAAATAAACCTTTTTAGTCTTAATGATAACTAAGCTCCAAACTGAACTAATTTTGAGTCGGCGCCAAACAATCTAGCAATTGAATTAGGTAAAGCGTAAAATGATGGCAAATTTAATGATATTTGTTGATTGTTTCTTTGGCGCCGACTCAAAATAGTTAGGAACTCAATTATTATTAAGACTAGGAAGGTTATTTTATTTACTTTCAATATCTTCTCGTATTTCAATTTCTTTTTGTTAAAAGTTTTTATTTTCATTCAACATTCGCTTATTCTTACTAATATTGCTTAGTGTACGTACACAAAGAAAGCAGGTTGTGGGCCCCGAAAACCGTTGCCGGTGTTTTCGCTCATGCGTACATAGAGGGTACTGGTAACCTGCTAGTCTTAAGGCAGATTTCATGATGTCAAGATGTCTAGTGCATCCTCAGATGAAGACTTTGCTCTATTGAAAATTGCGTTTTCACGAATGCAAAGAAAGAGGCAAGGAATACATCCAGGGATTCAAGAGCGAGCATTATATGGGGAATATCATCACCTCTTTCCGACTTTGAAACAACATGAATTTTCATGTAAGCTGCTATTTAGTTTCAAAAATTTTGTGTAACGTTCCGATTGCTGTCCCACAGCGCATTTTTTTTTATAGCAGAGATGAGAATCTCAATATACATTATAATAATTAATGATTGTTACCAGTAATCTTGATAAAACCTTCGGTTTCGTCAGACTCCAACGAAGAATTGAAAATTCATTCCGATAAATTGGTCAGTACCGATGCAATCTATATTAATCGTCCTATGTATTTGTATGTATGTGTATATGTTGGTAAGTTCGCGAATTTTCTCGAAAACTATGCAACCAATTTGAATGCAATCTTTTGCACAGTGATTCTACAAACAAAGGACCTTAGCCTATCTTTGTATGTTTAATGCATAGGCTGAGACAGAAGTATATTTATCCGCGATGATTATTTGACCGATCGAAGGTATCTTTCTTTATAGTGATCCTAAAGACCCAGATGATATTTTATAATGGATATTATTCATACGGGAGTGGTTATTTGCTAGATTTTTCATCAAACCAATATGAATGCAATATTTGCATAATAATCCCAAACACCCAGAAAAGGTTCCTAGCATAGTTTTGTGTTATAGTGAATACAGGGTGAATAAGAAGTATGCGATTACCTACTTCGAGTAAATGATATTCTATACCTATTCGACCTGAATTCAACTTTCATCTCTATCATAAACTTGTCAACGCCGAATGAAGTAGTAAGATTTTGGTATCGCCATAGAACACATCTCTGTATCTAACTTCGTTAACAAAGGCTCAGCTAAATGTGAACTGATGAATTATCTTAGCGTAGAACTATCAAGTATCTGAATTCACGAATGCTAAATGGGGTTCATCTATACTTATGTGCATGTCCACGATTTTCTCAAAAAGTATTTATCCAATTTGAATTCAACTTTTTTCTTATGCTACGGCCTCGGAGAAGGATCATATTCACGAAAAGAAATAAATAGAAAAAACTATTAAGAAAAGTCAAAATAAAGTTCTCCTACATCTCTTGTCTTTCCTACTGAAGATCCTGTAGACAACTACACCATAATCAAGATATACGGATACGAACTGACTTTAAGTATTGGAGTTTTGTTCTCCTGACGAAAGGTACACAATGGTATCTTTCGGTCATTTCATCTTGATGGAGAAGAATAGAAGCAAAAAGTGAAGTATACATTCTGCAAGGAACTTGGGCGACTTCCTAATCAAAAAGACCTTAAAAATCCAAATGACGATTGACATTCAACAATTCTTCTCTTTCTGCCATCAACTAACCAAAGTAAATGCAATGTTACTCAAATGAAATCTTTGATAATACCATCTGAACTTTATGCCATTATGATACAAAAGTTGCACAAAGACTAGATGACCTGCCAAAAGGACAAGAAAACTACAATGTAGCTCTAATGACAGTGAAATTCCCAGACTATCGATGGATCTATTCAAACTTCAAAAAGTAGTGGTATAACGACCACTAGTAAAAAAATCGAAGTTTTTCATATCCACAGAATGAGGTGTATCACACACATATATCATAGAATTCCCATAATTCGCATTTGCATGACATAGTGTTATACAGATTGTATGTTCCGATAGTGCTGCACAATTCCACAGCACAGAAATGTGATAGTCAAAGATCCAATGTCTGGAGCAAAAATGAGATATAATGAGGTACTCAAAAGTAATAAAAAAGAAGAAGTTATATTGATAAAGCCCAAAAATACAGAGCAAACAAGCATTCTTACAAGGAGAAAGTTGGAAGAGGCAGTAAATCCCTGCACTTTAGGGGCAACAGTATTCAAAGTAAAAAATGTCAGACAAGGAGGTGTAGCCATAAAATGTAGTAACCAGGAAGAAATAAAACAATTTGTGAAAATGTTCAAAAACAAATAGGAACAGATTATGAAGTACCAGAAAAGAAATCCACGAATAGAAGTGTTCAACGTTGGTCAGAAGCTATCTGAAAATAAAGATGAGTTGATAGAAAAAATGGTAATACAAAACTGTATTACAACAGAGATAGAAAAAAGGGAGCTGAAGATAGTAAATATATTTAAAAACAGAAAAGGGATGATCAATGTTATAATGCAGTTAGATCCAGAGACATATGCTATTGTCAAGAAAAGAGAAGTATTGAATCTGTTATTATCGTGACTAAGTGAACATCATGCAGTGCTTTAAATGTTGGAGATTTGGATTGAAGCTAAGTATTGCAAAATACATGTGATATATGTCCAAAATGTTCAGGAAAACACTAAATCGATGTATGTCCGCACATCAACATACTTGTGTAAATTGTAAAATATACATCAGAGATATTAAAGATTCCCAATATAAATTATGATCATCCAGCATACAACAGAGAATGTGCAGCCTATGAAGAATCGTGTGAAGTTCAAGAAGAACAGACTATCGGAATAGTATAAAAAGAAGAAGATGTAACTGGGGATAGCAGGCAATAGCAATTAAAATATTTGAGTTCAGACATATTCTTAGTGAATAGTCAAGAGCCTAGTGTGTCACTATGATGAAATAAAATATTATATTGGTAAAAATCGACCTGCTGTTGTATGCCTAACTGAGACTCACGTAACTGATGATATAGAAAATAATGAGTTGTTTATTGATAATAATAATAATATTTCTTTATTTATGAATTAACCTTATATATACATGTATACATAAAGCTAAAAAAGCAATGACGTCAAAAGTATAGCACATTTCAGAAGATATGGTTCATATAGTCATCTACATTGTACGTTTCGTTTCGTTTCGTTTCGTTTCGTTTCGTTTCGTTTCGTTTCGTTTCGTTTCGTTTCGTTTCGTTTCGTTTCGTTTCGTTTCGTTTCGTTTCGTTTCGTTCGTTTCGTTCGTTTCGTTCTCGTTTCGTTTCGTTTCGTTCGTTTCGTTTCGTTTCGTTTCGTTCGTTTCGTTTCGTTTCGTTTCGTTCGTTTCGTTCGTTTCGTTTCGTTTCTTTCGTTTCGTTTCGTTTTGATTTCGTTTCGTTTCGTTTCGTTCGTTTCGTTTCGTTTCGTTTCGTTTCGTTTCTGTTTCGTTTTCGTTTCGTTTACTTGTTTCGTTTCGTTTCGTTTCCGTTTACGTTCGTTTCGTTTCGTTTCGTTTCGTTTCGTCGTTTCGTTTCGTTTCGTTTCGTTTCGTTTCGTTTCGTTTCGTTTCGTTTCGTTTCGTTTCGTTCGTTTCGTTTCGTTTCGTTTCGTTTCGTTCGTTTCGTTTCGTTCGTTTCGTTCGTTTCGTTTCGTTTCGTTTTGTTTCGTTTCGTTTCGTTTCGTTTCGTTTCGTTTCCGTTTCGTTTCGTTTCGTTTCGTTTCGTTTCGTTCTCGTTTCGTTTCGTTCGTTTCGTTTCGTTTCGTTTCGTTTCGTTTCGTTTCGTTTCGTTTCGTTTCGTTCCGTTTCGTTCGTTTCGTTTCGTTTCGTTTCGTTTCTGATTTCGTTTCGTTTTCGTTTCGTTTCGTTTCGTTTCGTTTCGTTTCGTTTCGTTTCGTTTCGTTTCGTTTCGTTTCGTTTCGTTTCCTTCCGTTGTTCGTTGTTTGTTTGATTTGTTTCTTTGTTTCGTTGATTGTTTGTTTATTTCGTTTCTTCTTTCTTCTTTCTTCTCTTCCCTTCCCTTCCATTCCCTTCCCTTCCCTTCCCTTCCCTTCCCTTCCCTTCCATTCCCTTCCATTCCCTTCCCTTCCATTCCATTCCCTTCCCTTCCCTTCCATTCACTTCCATTCCATTCCATTCCATTCCATTCCATTCCATTCCATTCCATTCCATTCCATTCCATTCCATTCCATTCCATTCCATTCCATTCCATTCCATTCCATTCCATTCCATTCCATTCCATTCCATTCCATTCCATTCCATTCCATTCCATTCCATTCCATTCCATTCCATTCCATTCCATTCCATTCCATTCCATTCCATTCCATTCCATTCCATTCCATTCCATTCCATTCCATTCCATTCCATTCCATTCCATTCATTCCATTCCATTCCATTCCATTCCATTCCATTCCATTCCATTCCATTCCATTCCATTCCATTCCATTCCATTCCATTCCATTCCATTCCATTCCATTCCATTCCATTCCATTCCATTCCATTCCATTCCATTCCATTCCATTCCATTCCATTCCATTCCATTCCATTCCATTCCATTCCATTCCATTCCATTCCATTCCATTCCATTCCATTCCATTCCATTCCATTCCATTCCATTCCATTCCATTCCATTCCATTCCATTCCATTCCATTCCATTCCATTCCATTCCATTCCATTCCATTCCATTCCATTCCATTCCATTCCATTCCATTCCATTCCATTCCATTCCATTCCATTCCATTCCATTCCATTCCATTCCATTCCATTCCATTCCATTCCATTCCATTCCATTCCATTCCATTCCATTCCATTCCATTCCATTCCATTCCATTCCATTCCATTCCATTCCATTCCATTCCATTCCATTCCATTCCATTCCATTCCATTCCATTCCATTCCATTCCATTCCATTCCATTCCATTCCATTCCATTCCATTCCATTCCATTCCATTCCATTCCATTCCATTCCATTCCATTCCATTCCATTCCATTCCATTCCATTCCATTCCATTCCATTCCATTCCATTCCATTCCATTCCATTCCATTCCATTCCATTCCATTCCATTCCATTCCATTCCATTCCATTCCATTCCATTCCATTCCATTCCATTCCATTCATTCCATTCCATTCCATTCATTCCATTCCATTCCATTCATTCCATTCCATTCCATTCCATTCCATTCCATTCCATTCCATTCCATTCCATTCCATTCCATTCCATTCCATTCCATTCCATTCCATTCCATTCCATTCCATTCCATTCCATTCCATTCCATTCCATTCCATTCCATTCCATTCCATTCCATTCCATTCCATTCCATTCCATTCCATTCCATTCCATTCCATTCCATTCCATTCCATTCCATTCCATCCCATCCCATTCCATTCCATTCCATCATTCCATTCCATTCCATTCCATTCCATTCCATTCCATTCCATTCCATTCCATTCCATTCCATTCCATTCCATTCTTCCATTCCATTCCATTCCATTCCATTCCATTCCATTCCATTCCATTCCATTCCATTCCATTCCATTCCATTCCATTCCATTCCATTCCATTCCATTCCATTCCATTCCATTATTCCATTCCATTCATTCCATTCCATTCCATTCCATTCCATTCCTTCCATTCCATTCCATTCCATTCCATTCCATTCCATTCCATTCCATTCCATTCCATTCCATTCCATTCCATTCCATTCCATTCCATTCATTCCATTCCATTCTCTCCATTCCATTCCATTCCATTCCATTCCATTCCATTCCATTCCATTCCATTTCCATTCTTCCATTCCATTCCATTCCATTCCATTCATTCCATTCCATTTTCCATTCCATTCCATTCCATTCCATTCCATTCCATTCCATTCCATTCCATTCCATTCCATTCCATTCCATTCCATTCCATTCCATTCCATTCCATTCCATTCCATTCCATTCCATTCCATTCCATTCCATTCCATTCCATTCCATTCCATTCCATTCCATTCCATTCCATTCCATTCCATTCCATTCCATTCCATTCCATTCCATTCCATTCCATTCCATTCCATTCCATTCCATTCCATTCCATTCCATTCCATTCCATTCCATTCCATTCCATTCCATTCCATTCCATTCCATTCCATTCCATTCCATTCCATTCCATTCCATTCCATTCCATTCCATTCCATTCCATTCCATTCCATTCCATTCCATTCCATTCCATTCCATTCCATTCCATTCCATTCCATTCCATTCCATTCCATTCCATTCCATTCCATTCCATTCCATTCCATTCCATTCCATTCCATTCCATTCCATTCCATTCCATTCCATTCCATTCCATTCCATTCCATTCCATTCCATTCCATTCCATTCCATTCCATTCCATTCCATTCCATTCCATTCCATTCCATTCCATTCCATTCCATTCCATTCCATTCCATTCCATTCCATTCCATTCCATTCCATTCCATTCCATTCCATTCCATTCCATTCCATTCCATTCCATTCCATTCCATTCCATTCCATTCCATTCCATTCCATTCCATTCCATTCCATTCCATTCCATTCCATTCCATTCCATTCCATTCCATTCCATTCCATTCCATTCCATTCCATTCCATTCCATTCCATTCCATTCCATTCCATTCCATTCCATTCCATTCCATTCCATTCCATTCCATTCCATTCCATTCCATTCCATTCCATTCCATTCCATTCCATTCCATTCCATTCCATTCCATTCATTCCATTTCATTCCATTTCCATTCCATTCCATTCCATTCCATTCCATTCCATTCCATTCCATTCCATTCCATTCCATTCCATTCCATTCCATTCCATTCCATTCCATTCCATTCCATTCCATTCCATTCCATTCCATTCCATTCCATTCCATTCCATTCCATTCCATTCCATTCCATTCCATTCCATTCCATTCCATTCCATTCCATTCCATTCCATTCCATTCATTCATTCCATTCCATTCCATTCCATTCCATTCCATTCCATTCCATTCATTTCATTCCATTCCATTCCATTCCATTTCATTCCATTCCATTCCATTTCATTCCATTCCATTCCATTCCATTCCATTCCATTCCATTCCATTCCATTCCATTCCATTCCATTCCATTCCATTCCATTCCATTCCATTCCATTCCATTCCATTCCATTCCATTCCATTCCATTCCATTCCATTCCATTCCATTCCTTTCCCATTCCATTCCATTCCATTCCATTCATTCATTCCATTCCATTCCATTCCATTCCATTCCATTCCATTCCATTCCATTCCATTCCATTCCATTCCATTCCATTCCATTCCATTCCATTCCATTCCATTCCATTCCATTCCATTCCATTCCATTCCATTCCATTCCATTCCATTCCATTCCATTCCATTCCATTCCATTCCATTCCATTCCATTCCATTCCATTCCATTCCATTTCATTCCATTTCATTCCATTTCATTCCATTTCATTCCATTTCATTCCATTTCATTCCATTCCATTCCATTTCATTCCATTTCATTCCATTTCATTCCATTTCATTCCATTTCATTCCATTTCATTCCATTTCATTCCATTTCATTCCATTTCATTCCATTTCATTCCATTTCATTCCATTTCATTCCATTTCATTCCATTTCATTCCATTTCATTCCATTTCATTCCATTTCATTCCATTTCATTCCATTTCATTCCATTTCATTCCATTTCATTCCATTTCATTCCATTTCATTCCATTTCATTCCATTTCATTCCATTTCATTCCATTTCGTTTCGTTTCGCGTTTGCAATTTCGTTCGTTCGTTTCGTTTCGATTTGCGTTTCGTTCCGATTCCTTCCGATTCACCCGTTATCGTTCGTTCCGATTACCGTTCCGTCACATTACCGTCGTTGCTCTGCCATTCCGTTCCGATTCGACATTTGCGTACCGATACCGTACGATCCCGTGCATTCATTACCCCGTACCATTCCGTATACCGATGTCCGTACCATTACCATTACCGTTACCGTCCATACCATCCGTCCGATCCGATACCGTCGTACGTCCGTCCTTTGTACCGTATACCGTACCATTACCGTACCGTACGGTACCTGCAGTACCATATCGTTCGTAACGTTTCCTTTCGTTTCGTTAATACTCACCCAAGTTTTTAAACTGTCGTTCGTTTTCTTGAAAACAACTATATTCCTGGCTACGGGAGGCCAAACAGCTATGTTCCCGCTACGGAGAGCCAAGCACTTATATTCCGGCTAGGGATGGCATACAGCTAGATTTCTGGCTATATATTGTCACTCTTTGAGATGGATTGAGATTGATCGAAAGTATCCTCATCTGTTCGGTTCATGGTACCTGAAAAATTTGAAATTTCAATAAGTAGTTTTAAGTTAACATTATACCCAATTTGGATATGGACCAATTACTGTTAAACCTCGGGGTATTTGGGCATGAAGTGCCATAGAAGATGTATGATGCTGTTGAAATATGCAATTTTTCTGTCGATTTTTTTCTTCGATCGATTTTAAACTTCGTACCAAGACTAACTTGACCCTTCTGAATCGATTGGCGTTCGCAGAATCGCGTTATCTATCACCGTTCTCGAATTAAATAAAAGTTTGTCCGGTTTTTTGCATTTCACGGCCAATCGATCAATCTGACTACGACATAGGCCACATTTTCGGATTCTACGTCGAATTTTGATCATTTTGATGGAAACCGCAGATCCATAGGATCACTTTGAGTTTTCGAAGATTTACCACGTTATGCAATTTTTCTGTAGATATTTTTTTTCGATCGATTTTAAACATCGTACTTGGACTAACTTACCTTTCTCAATCGATTGCGTTCGCAGAATCGCTTTATCTATCATTCTCGAATTAGAACCAAGTTTATCCGGTTATTTTCATTTCACGGCCAATCGATCGATCTGCTCACCATAGACCACATATCCGGAATCTACGTCGAATTTCGATCATTTTAGTAAACCGCAGATCGAAAGGATCACTTTGAGTTTTTGAAGATTTACCACCCCCTATGCAATTTTTCTGTGGATATTTTTTTTCGATCGATTTTAAACTTCGTACGTATCGTATCGTTTCCTTTCGTTTCATTAATACTCAGCCGTATCTTTTCGTATCGAATCGTATCGTTTCGTTTTGTACCGTAACGTACAATACTGTACCGTACCGTACCGTACCGTACCGTACCGTACCGTACCGTACCGTACCGTACCGTACCGTACCGTACCGTACCGTACCGTACCGTACCGTACCATACCATATCACGGCCAATCCATCGATCTGACTACGACATAGGCCACATTTTCGGATTCTACGTCGAATTTTGATCATTTTGATCATTTTGATGGAAACCGCAGATCGATATAATAATAATAATTTACCTTCGCAAGCAAAATCTATTAAATCCTTACCGCCATTTCGGAAGGAAGTTAAATTCATGCTCCTTGAGAAGGCTTACTACAACATGCAGGAATATTATGAGGATCAATTGTTATGAGAAGACATGCTATCGGTTGTGTAACAGGCATTCTGTAATTTAGCAAATTTGCAACATTTTAATATCCCTGTAGTATTATCAACCTTAGCAGCATTTTATATCTACATTATTATTATATTATTTTATAGTTATATGACTGTACTTTTTGTAATTCTTTTTTAATTATAGTTCATGTACTTTTTATTCTACCAGGCTTTGTCTATGAGATTATTTATATCTTCGACAATAAAGTATACTTTGATTTTATTTGATTTGATAGGATCACTTTGAGTTTTCGAAGATTTACCACGTTATGCAATTTTTCTGTAGATATTTTTTTTCGATCGATTTTAAACTTCGTACTTGGACTAACTTGACCTTTCTCAATCGATTGGAGTTGGCAGAATCGCTTTAGCTATCACCGTTCTCGAATTAGAACCAAGTTTTTCCGGTTTTTTTCACATCACGGCCAATTGATCGATCTGGCTACCACATAGGCCACATATCCGGAATCTACGTCGAATTTCGATCATTTTGGTAAACCGCAGATCGTAAGGATCACTTTGAGTTTTCGAAGATTTACCACCCCCTTATACAATTTTTCTGTGGATATTTTTTTTTTCGATCCATTTTAAACTTCGTACCTATCATATCATTTCCTTTCGTTTCGTTAATACTCAGCCGTATCTTATCATATCGTATCGTTTCGTTTTTCCTTTTGTACCGTACCGTACCGTACAATACCGTACCGTACCATACCATATCGTAACGTTTCCTTCCGTTTCGTTAATACTCACCAAGTTTTTTTATACTGTCGTTCGTTTTTGTTGAAAAAAAACTATATTCCTGGCTACGGGAGGCCAAACAGCTATGTTCCCGGCTACGGAGGGCCAAGCACTTATATTCCTGGCTACGGATGGCATACAGCTAGATTTCTGGCTATATATTGTCACTCTTTGAGATGGATTCAGATTGATCGAGAAGTATCCTCATCTGTTCGGTTCATGTTACCTGAAAAAATTTGAAATTTCAAGTAAGTAGTTTTAAGTTAACATTATACCCAATTTGGATATGGACCAATTAATGTTAAACCTCAGGGGTATTTGGGCATGAAGTGCCATATAAGATGTATAATGCTGTTGAAATATGCAATTTTTCTGTCGATTTTTTTCTTCGATCGATTTTAAACTTCGTACCAAGACTAACTTGACCCTTCTGAATCGATTGCGTTCGCAGAATCGCGTTATCTATCACCGTTCTCGAATTAGAGAAAAGTTTTTCCAGTTTTTTGCATTTCACGGCCAATCGATCGATCTGACTACAACATAGGCCACATTTTCGGATTCTACGTCGAATTTTGATCATTTTGATGGAAACCGCAGATTGATATAATAATAATAATTTACCTTCGCAAGCAAAATCTATTAAATCCTTACCGTCATTTCGGAAGGAAGTTAAATTCATGCTCCTTGAGAAGGCCTACTACAACATGCAGGAATATTATGAGGATCAATTGTTATGAGAAGACATGCTATCGGTTGTGTAACAGGCATTCTGTGATTTAGCAAATTTGCAACATTTTAATATCCCTGTAGTATTATCAACCTTAGCAGCATTTTATATCTACATTATTATTATATTATTTTATTAGTTATATGACTGTACTTTTTGTAATTCTTTTTTAATTATAGTTTATGTACTTTTTATTCTACCAGGCTTTGTCTATGAGATTATTTATATCTTCGACAATAAAGTATACTTGATTTGATTTGATTTGATAGGATCACTTTGAGTTTTCGAAGATTTACCCGTTATGCAATTTTTCTGTAGATATTTTTTTCGATCGATTTTAAACTTCGTACTTGGACTAACTTGACCTTTCTCAATCGATTGGCGTTCGCAGAATCGCTTTATCTATCACCGTTCTCGAATTAGAACCAAGTTTTTCCGGTTTTTTTCATTTCACGGCCAATCGATCGATCTGGCTACCACATAGGCCACATATCCGGAATCTACGTCGAATTTCGATCATTTTGGTAAACCGCAGATCGATAGGATCACTTTGAGTTTTCGAAGATTTACCACCCCCTTATGCAATTTTTCTGTGGATATTTTTTTTCGATCGATTTTAAACTTCGTAGATCGTATCGTTTCCTTTGAGTTTTCGAAGATTTACCACCCGTACCATACCGTACCGTACGCATTACCATACGTACTTTCCTTCCGTTCTCGTTAATACTCACCAAGTTTTTTTATACTGTCGTTCGTTTTTGTTGAAAAAAAACTATATTCCTGGCTACGGGAGGCCAAACAGCTATGTTCCCGGCTACGGAGGGCCAAGCACTTATATTCCTGGCTACGGATGGCATACAGCTAGATTTCTGGCTATATATTGTCACTCTTTGAGATGGATTTAGATTGATCGAGAAGTATCCTCATCTGTTCGGTTCATGTTACCTGAAAAAATTTGAAATTTCAAGTAAGTAGTTTTAAGTTAACATTATACCCAATTTGGATATGGACCAATTACTGTTAAACCTCAGGGGTATTTGGGCATGAAGTGCCATATAAGATGTATAATGCTGTTGAAATATGCAATTTTTCTGTCGATTTTTTTCTTCGATCGATTTTAAACTTCGTACCAAGACTAACTTGACCCTTCTGAATCGATTGCGTTCGCAGAATCGCGTTATCTATCACCGTTCTCGAATTAGAGAGAAGTTTTTCCAGTTTTTTGCATTTTACGGCCAATCGATCGATCTGACTACAACATAGGCCACATTTTCGGATTCTACGTCGAATTTTGATCATTTTGATGGAAACCGCAGATTGATATAATAATAATAATTTACCTTCGCAAGCAAAATCTATTAAATCCTTACCGTCATTTCGGAAGGAAGTTAAATTCATGCTCCTTGAGAAGGCCTACTACAACATGCAGGAATATTATGAGGATCAATTGTTATGAGAAGACATGCTATCGGTTGTGTAACAGGCATTCTGTGATTTAGCAAATTTGCAACATTTTAATATCCCTGTAGTATTATTAACCTTAGCAGCATTTTATATCTACATTATTATTATATTATTTTTTTAGTTATATGACTGTACTTTTTGTTATTCTTTTTTAATTATAGTTTATGTACTTTTTATTCTACCAGGCTTTGTCTATGAGATTATTTATATCTTCGACAATAAAGTATACTCTGATTTGATTTGATTTGATAGGATCACTTTTTTTTTTTTTTTTTTAAACTCTGTACTTGGACTAACTTGACCTTTCTCAATCGATTGGCGTTCGCAGAATCGCTTTATCTATCACCGTTCTCGAATTAGAACCAAGTTTTTCCGTTTTTTTTCATTTTACGGCCAATCGATCGATCTGGCTACCACATAGGCCACATATCCGGAATCTACGTCGAATTTCAATCATTTTGGTAAACCGCAGATCGATAGGATCACTTTGAGTTTTCGAAGATTTACCACCCCCTTATGCAATTTTTCTGTGGATATTTTTTTTCGATCGATTTTAAACTTCGTAAGTATCGTATCGTTTCCTTTCGTTCCGTTAATACTCAGCCGTATCTTATCGTATCGTATCGTTTCGTACCGTACCGTACCGTACCGTACCGTACCGTACCGTACCGTACCGTACCGTACCGTACCGTACAATACCGTACCGTACCGTACCATACCATAGCATATCGTATCGTAACGTTTCCTTTCGTTTCGTTAATACTCAACCAAGTTTTTATTAAACTGTCGTTCGTTTTTCTTAATAAAAAAACTATATTCCTGGCTACGGGAGGCCAAACAGCTATGTTCCTGGCTACGGAGGGCCAAGCACTTATATTCCTGGCTACGGATGGCATACAGCTAGATTTCTGGCTATATATTGTCACTCTTTGAGATGGATTGAGATTGATCGAGAAGTATCCTCATCTGTTCGGTTCATGTTACCTGAAAAAATTTGAAATTTCAAGTAAGTAGTTTTAAGTTAACATTATACCCAATTTGGATATGGACCAATTACTGTTAAACCTCTGGGGTATTTGGGCATGAAGTGCCATATAAGATGTATGATGCTGTTGAAATATGCAATTTTTCTGTCGATTTTTTCTTTGATCGATTTTAAACTTCGTACCAAGACTAACTTGACCCTTCTGAATCGATTGGCGTTCGCAGAATCGCGTTATCTATCACCGTTCTCGAATTAGAGAGAAGTTTTTCCGGTTTTTTGCATTTCACGGCCAATCGATCAATCTGACTACGACATAGGCCACATTTTCGGATTCTACGTCGATTTTTTTGGAAACGAGATGATATAATAATAAAATTTCGTCTACCTTAACTTATGAGGCAAGCAAAATCTATTAAATCCTTACCGTCATTTCGGGAGGAAGTTAAATTCATGCTCTTTGAGAAGGCCTACTACAACATGCATGAACATTATGAGGATCAATTGTTATGAGAAGACATGCTATCGGTTGAGTAACAGGCATTCTGTGATTTAGCAAATTTGCAACATTTTAATATCCCTGTAGTATTATCAACCTTAGCAGCATTTTATATCTACCTTATTATTATATTATTTTATTAGTTATATGACTGTACTTTTTGTTATTCTTTATTAATTCTAGTTTATGTACTTTTTATTCTACCAGGCTTTGTCTATGAGATTATTTATATCTTCGACAATAAAGTATACTCTGATTTGATTTGATTTGATAGGATCACTTTGAGTTTTCGAAGATTTACCACGTTATGCAATTTTTCTGTAGATATTTTTTTTCGATCGATTTTAAACTTTGTACTTGGACTAACTTGACTTTCTCAATCGATTGGCGTTCGCAGAATCGCTTTATCTATCACCGTTCTCGAATTAGAACCAAGTTTTTCCGGTTTTTTTCATTTCACGGCCAATCGATCGATCTGGCTACCACATAGGCCACATATCCGGAATCTACGTCGAATTTCGATCATTTTGGTAAAACGCAGATCGATAGGATCACTTTGAGTTTTCGAAGATTTACCACCCCCTTATGCAATTTTTCTGTGGATATTTTTTTTCGATCGATTTTAAACTTCGTACGTATCGTATCGTTTCCTTTCGTTTCGTTAGTACTCAGCCGTATCTTATCGACGTATCGTATCGTTTAGTTTAGTTTAGTTTAGTTTCGTTTCGTCCGTACCGTACCGTACAATACCATACCGTACCGTCCGCCTCATACCATACCATATCGTATCGTAACGTTTCCTTTCGTTTCGTTAATACTCACCCAAGTTTTTTTTATACTGTCGTTCGTTTTTCTTGAAAAACAACTATATTCCTGGCTACGGGAGGCCAAACAGCTATGTTCCCGGCTACGGAGGGCCAAGCACTTATATTCCCGGCTACGGATGGCATACAGCTAGATTTCTGGCTATATATTGTCACTCTTTGAGATGGATTGAGATTGATCGAGAAGTATCCTCATCTGTTCGGTTCATGTTACCTGAAAAAATTTGAAATTTCAAGTAAGTAGTTTTAAGTTAACATTATACCCAATTTGGATATGGACCAATTACTGTTAAACCTCTGGGGTTTTTGGGCATGAAGTGCCATATAAGATGTATGATGCTGTTGAAATATGAAATTTTTCTGTCGATTTTTTTCTTCGATCGATTTTAAACTTCGTAACAAGACTAACTTGACCCTTCTGAATCGATTGCGTTCGCAGAATCGCGTTATCTATCACCGTTCTCGAATTAGAGAAAAGTTTTTCCGGTTTTTTGCATTTCACGGCCAATCGATCGATCTGACTACGACATAGGCCACATTTTCGGATTCTACGTCGAATTTTTGATCATTTTGATGGAAACCGCAGATCGATAGGATCACTTTGAGTTTTCGAAGATTTACCACGTTATGCAATTTTTCTGTAGATATTTTTCTTCGATCGATTTTAAACTTCGTACTTGGACTAACTTGACCTTTCTCAATCGATTGGCGTTCGCAGAATCGCTTTATCTATCACCGTTCTCGAATAAGAACCAAGTTCTTCCGGTTTTTTTCATTTCACGGCCAATCGATCGATCTGGCTACCACATAGGCCACATATTGGTAGCAAAAAGGTTGAAGAAGGTGTGTGTTTGAACAGTGTCCTTTAATGCCGAATTTCTCTGGTGAATATTTGTATTTTGTAAAAATAAGTTGTATATATCGAAAGCTGAATTTACAAAGCATCTAACTGTTGAATTACATATTTGATGCCAGTCGTTCTCAAGACAATATTTGATTGGTACTCAAGTTAAAATAATTTTTATATATCGAAATAAAGTAAACAGGCCAAAATCAGTCGTTTTGCTCAACAGTCGTCCATCTGGTGTTGATTTGTTTTGTTCCCAAATCGTCGAATAGATTCAAGGCACCATTGGCTATAACACAAGTTTCCTCGAGGGTCAGTTAACTTCGAACTGCAAATTATGACTAATTTTGAATGTTGTAAATCAAGATCTTTTCCGAATTCGTATTATATCTGTATTGTATGCTTCAAAATTTATCACAGGAGTTGTGTTCAAAAGGACAAAACCAGTTTCATTTTTGTGAAAGGCTTTCAAATAACCTGTTGTGATAATTCTGAGAATAACGCTGAGATGAGTATTCTGGAGCAAACTGTTAGTGAATTGGAAGAGAGCAGTATCATGAAAGATGTCCATATTGAAAAATTATTACTTTAAAATGAAATGTTTTTGAAAGAAGTAACTCAAAGGGAAGATGAATTGAACGAAACTATCAAGCAACAAGAAGAGTTAATCACTAGGGCTAATAATGAGATATACACGCTGAAGATGTTACAGGACAGAACTCGTAAATGCACTGAAACAAAGTTCACCCAAACAGTTCAAAATGTGAAAAATATCTCGACCCAGGCAACTATAAAGACCCAGGAAACTTCAGTGCAAACGGAGGTCCTTTTTGATGAAGGTAGTGATATTGAATATCCGCCTGAAGCCAAGAAGAATGAAACACTGGCAATTGTTAGAGAAACACTGGGGAATATTGGAAATATATCAACAGCCACTTCCTAAGTGAATCACAGGGAGCTCATTCCAATCCTAAAAATTCTCATTTTATGTGATGAAATAGGATATGGCTTGAGAAAATCTATGTCCAAATCTATCGGAGAAGAGTTCACCATAGAAACGATCATCAAACCAGGGGCTTATTTCGTGAATGTGATAGAAGATGTTGTTGAGCTATCGATGAATTTCGGCCTCAATGACTACATAATAGTTATTGCAGGTTCTAATGATTTTAATTCAAAGAAATATCCGTCATTCAGAGAAATCAACAGTAGGATTAAAGAGTGTAGTCATACGAATATAATTTTTTCATCTGTACCTTATGGTAAGCAAGTTAAATTAAATGATTTCATTTACAAATTCAATATCAAGCTGAATGAATATACATACAAGTTGAATCATTATGCCGAAGGTGATATCTCTTTTTTTGATTTGAATTGTACGAAAGGCACGATGCAAAGTAAAAAGGAAATCGTCAAAAAAATCTCAGATTTCATATTTAGAAATAAACAAACAAAAAATTTGAAATTTCCCACCGTCATGAATGAAACCATTCAAGGTTTTTTAGACCCCTCCATGGAGACACTAAAAAAAGTTTAGATGTTGAAAGAATATCAAGTTCTAAGAGTTCATATGATGAATCTGGTCCAAAAAGATCATTTGAAGAACATAACAATTGTAATCATTTCTCTAATTGTAACTCTATTACCTTAGTCTTACTAAACATTCAGTCCCTTCGGAACAAAATAGATGAACTTTTTATATTTTTAAATGACTTGAATTTTCCTACAATAGTCTTGCTTACGGAACATTGGTGTAATAAGCTCGAGCCAATAAGCATTCCTGACTACACTGTGATATCTAGATACTCCAGAAACTGTTCTAATCATGGAGGAACTGTAATATTGATTAAAAATTCAGCTCTTGGTGACTTGACTTTCACTCAAGTTGATAAGTTCCAAGACTTGTCCGAAGACAAAACGTTTGAGTTTTCTGTCTGCTACAGCAAAAAATTCAATCTGTACATTTTATGTGTTTACCGTTCACCATCTGCTGATGTAGATATATTTTTTAATAACCTAAGCTATTTATTATCTGAATTACCTGTCAACTCATCTATATTATTGACTGGTGATTTTAACATAAATTATAACAATGATGATTCGACAGATACAGACTCACTCAAAAATTTACTTTTAACTTTTGACTTGAATATGCACGTTGATTCAGATACTCGTATTTCCCAATTCTCTAGCTCTTGTATTGACTATGTTTGTAGCAATTTTGATGTACAGAACGTATCATGTTCAGTGATACCATCAGGTTTATCAGATCACGAAGCAGTTACTTGCTCTGTACTTCTTGACTCATTGAATACACAACGTAAACTTAAGTTTGGGAGACTTTACAGTAGAGCAAATTATAATAGGTTCTATCAGAATTGTCTAAAGATTAACTGGGAAGGTATGTTGTTCCAAAGTGATCCATTCCTCACATTTCACAACACGCTATTGAATGTATTTAATGAATCATTTCCCTTGCAAAAAATTAAAGTCAAAAAAAGAAAACCATGGATTACAACAGGATTGAAAATTTCTTCGAAAAATTTACGTTCACTGCATAACATACGAAAATTTACTGACAATCTTTACTTCCATGACTTCTTCAATAACTACCGCAGAATATATAGATCCACTATTAAGAAAGCGAAGGAAATTCATTATGATAACCAAATCGGTAAGTCAACTAATAAAATGAAAGAAGCATGGTCTGCTATCAGTGATATTCGAAAATCAAAAAAAAACATGTGGGAATATCACTTAGTCCTGATAAAATCAATGATTATTATTGTTCGATTGCAAAAAACCTTAGTGAGAATATAGTGATTCCTTACGATCCCTTATTAAATCTTGAAGATGTCAGAATTGAGGATAACCTAACTTTGTACGATACAAATATTGACGAATTAGTAGAAATATTGAGGAATATAAAGAATAAAAATGCAACTGGTTATGATGGAATTCCATAAAAATTATCCAAAATCTTCCAATTAATGCATTGCAAACATTGGTATCTCTAATCAACACCTCATTCCACAATGGATTTTTTCCTGATTTTCTGAAAACATCTGTTGTCCTTCCATTATACAAAGGTGGAGATTCAGATGATCCCGAATCTTCGACCGATCTCCTCATTCCAACTATAGCCAAAGTTATCGAAAACTTGGAAAATATCGTCTGACGGATTTCCTAAGACGCCACAATATTTTAAGTGAAAGCCAGTTTGGTTTTCAAAGCAATAAAAAATGACGATGCCATCTTTTCATTTCTTTATGATATTTATTCAAAGTTGAATTCTGGTAATGTAGCTGCTTGGTCTTTGTGATCTATCGAAGGTTCGATTGCGTTGATCATTAGATCTTGCTAAGAAAAATTCACCAATATGGCTGCAGAGAAATGCGCTCAAATGGTTTGATTCTTACCTTTCAGGAAGGAATCAAATGGTAAGAACAACAGGACTTTCAGAAAAAAAGGATATTATGTGTGGAGTGCCACAAGGATCAGTTTAAGGACCCATTTTATTCTTATTATATGTCAATGACCTTGCAAATTTGAGCATTTCTGGAAAATTCACTCTTTTTGCTGATGACACGACGATATTGTGGAACAACAAAAACTCAAATGATTTACACAATGCTATATCTACTGATATGAAAAAAATCAAGGAGTGGTGTGATGCTAATTTGTTGTCTTTTAATATCGCTAAAACAAACATTTTATCATTCAGATGTGCTCTTGATGACCTGTCATTTGGTGATAACTTAGTGATCAAGAACGAGACTCAAACTAAATTTCTAGGTATTCACATTGACAATAAGCTCAAATTTATTGAACATATCAAACATCTTAAAAGTAAAATTTCTTCTGGTTGTTATGCAGTGAGAGTAACTTCAATAAATTTGGGAATTAAAACTGCCAGAACGGTGTATTACGCCCTCTTAGAATCTCACCTACGTTATGGAATACCGTTCTGGGGAGTATGCAATTCATCAGCCCTTCTGTCTGTATTAGTACTGCAGAAACGGGCTATCAGGTATATGTGTAAGATTAAACCTCGTGATTCATGCAGACACAAATTCGTTGAGGAAAAGATTTTAACAGTGATTGCTTTGTTCATTTTGAATCGGTTTGTCTCATTTACAAAAATATGTCCCTATTTGAGGCTTGAATTCTTATAACACCGTTCCAATCGC
The DNA here is from genome assembly GCA_018342105.1 of Gonioctena quinquepunctata. Classification (NCBI taxonomy): domain Eukaryota; kingdom Metazoa; phylum Arthropoda; class Insecta; order Coleoptera; family Chrysomelidae; genus Gonioctena; species Gonioctena quinquepunctata. Next base: position 20,298 of record JAFIRS010003318.1, on the reverse strand, counting down.
GTTGAAATTGCCAATTCCTTCCAACAAATTTGGCCAGGGATTCTATTTATTACAATGGGGTCAAGATGTTTAATCACTTGCCCTCAGATATAAGACAGGCAAATTTGACCAACAAAATGTTTAGGAGATAAGAGTAAAAAAATTTCTGGCTGATAGAGCCTATTATAATATTGCAAGAGTTCTATAATGACTAAATTTACGTGACAAAATGTGCATATTTGAATATATGTTGTATAAGATTTTGTTTATATTCTTCCTTGGATATAGATGTTTGTTTGTTTGGTGTAATATGTGTGTTCATTTATGTAATATTATATATGATTGTATATGTTTATATGTGTATTATATAAGTTTTGATACGATTTTAAACAAAAATTTACACAACCATGTTGATACAAAATTCGACGATGAACTTTATAGTGTATGTTCTAACATTACTTTTCCAGTGTTTTATATTTACATTTTATATGTTCTAGCTTTACTTTTCCGTAGGTGTTTTCATATTTTCATTTTATATTTATATTTATTTTTCACAAGCTTTGTCCACAAGATTTATTCTTAATGACAATAAAGTATATTATTATTATTATTATTATTATTATCCGGAATCTACGTCGAATTTCGATCATTTTGGTAAACCGCAGATCGAAAGGATCACTTTGAGTTTTCGAAGATTTACCACCCCCCTATGCAATTTTTCTGTGGATATTTTTTTCGATCGATTTCAAACTTCGTACGTATCGTATCGTTTCCTTTCGTTTCGTTAATACTCAGCCGTATCTTTTCGTATCGTATCGTATCGTTTCGTTTCGTACCCTACAATACCGTACCGTACCGTACCGTACCGTACCGTACCATACCATATCGTATCGTAACGTTTCCTTTCGTTTCGTTAATACTCACCCAAGTTTTTTTTATACTGTCGTTCGTTTTTCTTGAAAAACAACTATATTCCTATCTAGGAGGCCAAACAGCTATGTTCCGGCTACGGAGGGCCAAACACTTATATTCCGGCTACGGATGGATACAGCCAGATTTCTGCCTATATATTGTCACTCTTTGAGATGGATTGAGATTGATCGAAGTATCCTCATCTGTTCGGTTCATGTTACCTGAAAAATTTGAAATTTCAAGTAAACAGTTTTAAGTTAACATTATACCCAATTTGGATATGGACCAATTACTGTTAAACCTCTGGGGTATTTGGGCATGAAGTGCCATATAAGATGTATGATGCTGTTGAAATATGCAATTTTTCTGTCGATTTTTTACTTTGATCGATTTTAAACTTCGTACCAAGACTAACTTGACCCTTCTGGATCGATTGGCGTTCGCAGAATCGCGTTATCTATCACCGTTCTCGAATTAGAGAAAAGCTTTTCCGGTTTTTTGCATTTCACGGCCAATCGATCAATCTGACTACGACATAGGCCACATTTTCGGATTCTACGTCGAATTTTGATCATTTTGATGAAAACCGCAGATCGATAGGATCACTTTGAGTTTTCGAAGATTTACCACGTTATGCAATTTTTCTGTAGATATTTTTTTTCGATCGATTTTAAACTTCGTACTTGGACTAACTTGACCTTTCTCAATTGATTGGCGTTCGCAGAATCGCTTTATCTATCACCGTTCTCGAATTAGAACCAAGTTTTTCCGGTTTTTTTCATTTCACGGCCAATCGATCGATCTGGCTACCACATAGGCCACATATCCGGAATCTACGTCGAATTTCGATCATTTTGGTAAACCGCAGATCGAAAGGATCACTTTGAGTTTTCGAAGATTTACCACCCCCCTATGCAATTTTTCTGTGGATATTTTTTTTCGATCGATTTTAAACTTCGTACGTATCGTATCGTTTCCTTTCGTTTCGTTAATACTCAGCCGTATCTTCGTATCGTATCGTATCGTATCGTATCGTATCTATCGTATCGTATCGTATCGTATCGTATCGTATCGTATCGTATCGTATCGTATCGTTTCGTACGTATCGTATCGTTTCGTTTCTTCGGGTACCGCTCACCCAAGTTTTTTTATACTGTCGTTCGTTTTTCTTAAAAAACAACTATATTCCTGGCTACGGGAGGCCAAACAGCTATGTTCCGGCTACGGAGAACCAAGCACTTATATTCCCCACTACGGATGGCATACAGCTAGATTTCTGGCTATATATTGTCACCTTTGAGATGGATTGGAGATTGATCGAAAGTATCCTCATCTGTTCGGTTCATGTTACCTAAAAAAATTTGAAATTTCAAGTAAGTAGTTTTAAGTTAACATTATACCCAATTTGGATATGGACCAATTACTGTTAAACCTCTGGGGTATTTGGGCATGAAGTGATATATAAGATGTATGATGCTGTTGAAATGTGAAATTTTTTTGTCGATTTTTTTTCGTCGATTTTAAACTTCGTACCAAGACAACTTGACCCTTCTGAATCGATTGCTTAAATCGCTTATCTATCACCATTCTCGAATAAGAGAAAAGTTTTTCCGGTTTTGTCATTCACGGCCAATTGATCGATCTGACTACGACATAGGCCACATTTTCGGATTCTCGTCGAATTTTGATCATTTTGATGGAAACCAGAATCGATATAATAATAATAATTTACCTTAAAGCAAAATCTATTAAATCCTTACCGTCATTTCGGAGAAGTTAAATTCATGCTCCTTGAGAGGTTTTACTACAACATGCGGGAATATTATGAGGATCAATTGTTATGAGAAGACATGCTATCGGTTGTGTAACAGGCATTCTGTGATTTAGCAAATTTTGCAACTTTTTAATGATCCCTGTAGTATTATCAACCTGATAGCAGCATTTTCTATCTACATTATTTTTATATTATTTTATTAGTTATATGACTGTACTTTTTTGTAATTCTTTTTTAATTATAGTTTATGTACTTTCATTCTACCAGGCTTTGTCTATGAGATTATTTATATCTTCGACAAAAAAAGTATACTTTGATTTGATTTGATTTGATAGGATCATTTTTGAGTTTTCGAAGATTTACCACGTTATGCAATTTTTTCTGTAGATATTTTTTTTTCGATCGATTTTAAACTTCGTTACTTGGATAACTTGACCTTTCTCAATCGATTGGCGTTCGCAGAATCGTTTCTATCACCGTTCTTGAATTAGAACCAATTTTTTCCCGGGTTTTTTTTTCATTTCACGGCCAATCGACGATCTGGCTACCATAGGCCACATATCCGGAATCTACGTCGAATTTCGATCATTTTGGTAAACCGCAGATCGATGGGGATCACTTTGAGTTTTCGAAGATTTACCACCCCTATGCAATTTTTCTGTGAATATTTTTTTTTTCGATCGATTTTAAACTTTCCGTTTTATCGTTTCCTCGTTCGTTAATTCTCAGCCGTATCTTATCATATCGTATCGTATCGTTCGTTTAATCGGCCGACCGTGCAATACCCGACCACCATACCATATCTATCGTAACGTTCCTTTCGTTTCGTTAATATCACCCAAGTTTTTTATACTGTGTTCGTTTTCTTGAAAACAACTATATTCCTGGTTTACGGGAGGCCAAACAGCTATGTTCCCGGCTACAGAGGGCCAAGCACTTATATTCCGGCTACGGATGGCATACAGCTAGATTTCTGGCTATATATTTCACTCTTTGAGATGGATTGAGATTGATCGGAATATCCTCATCTGTTCGGTTCATGTTACCTAAAAAAAATTTGAAATTTCAAGTAGTAGTTTTAAGTTAACATTATACCCAATTTGGATATGGACCAATTCTGTTAAACCTCTGGGGTATTTGGGCATGAAGTGCCATATAAGATGTATGATGCTGTTGAAATATCAATTTTTCTGTCGATTTTTTTCTTCGATCGATTTTAAACTTACCAGGACTAACTTGACCCTTCTGAATCGATTGCGTTCGCAGAATCGCTTATCTATCACCGTTCTCCGAATTAGAAAAGTTTTTCCAGTTTTTGCATTTCACGCTCGATCAATCTGACTTCTGACATAGGCCACATTTTCGGATTCTCGTCAATTTTGATCATTTTGATGGAAACCGCAACGATATAATAATAATAATTCACCTTCGCAAGCAAAATCTATCAACCTTACCGCCATTTGGAAGGAAGTTAAATTCATGCTCCATGAGAAGGCCTACTACAACATGCAGGAATATTATGAGGATCAATTGTTATGAGAAGACATGCTATCGGTTGTGTAACAGGCATTCTGTGATTTAGCAAATTTGCAACATTTTAATATCCCTGTAGTATTATCAACCTTAGCAGCATTTTATATCTACATTATTATTATATTATTTTATTAGTTTTTTTTTTTTTTATTTTTTTTTTATTTATTTATTTATTTATTGCTCACATAATATACAGTTATAACATATGTTTAAAAACTATGGAAATAATAAGTTGCATATATTTATTTTTTGCACCTAAGTGTATAACACTTGTGTATGTGCAAGTAACGATCAACTAAATATTGTAATTTAACATAAAGGTCAGTATCTGGTTATAAGTGTTTGTTTGGTTTTATAATTATAATATATTCTAATGTGTAAATGATTCGGTAACAAAAATACTTAACCTAAAATTTGTTGAGTATCTCTTAAGCTTACAAATTGCTTTCATAACAAACTTCAAACTTGTAGTTTGTACAAAATATATTTTTTTACAATTCTTATTGAATGTCTCACAGTGCTAGATGTTCTTATTTCTAGAGGGAGTATATTAAAACTTTTGGTGCCAAATAATTCACAAATCTTTGCGACGAATCTTTTTCGAACATTGGAATTGCTATTTGTTCATTTTGTTTTGCTCGTGTGTTATAAGAATGAGATATTTGTTGTAGATATTGACTATTTTTGTAGTAGAATGTTGAAATAGTTATGAAATAAAGATATCTGACATTTAAAATGTCATTATATAATAAACTGGTTGAAAAGAGCTTACCTCTTTTGAACATAATTTTTTTAGTATGTAATTTTGGACTACATTTAGTGGATGAAGGGTATTCTCATATGATCCGCCCCATACTAATATGCCATATCTTATAAAGGGATTCTACTAGTGATCTATATACAATAATCAGTTGTTCTTTATTTAGGATTTTACGGATATGGTACATTTTGTATATGAGTCTACGGACTTTTTCACTAATTCAACGATATGTAGATCCCATTTAAGATGTTTATCGATGGTAACACCCTAAATCTTGATATTGTCACATTCTGTTATGAGATCATTAGAGTTCTCAATTTTGAGATTATTGTAATCAGGTCTATTATAATTTGTGATTGAAAATGCTACGTATTTTTTTTTTTTTTTTTGTATTAGTGAGAGTTTATTAAAATCCAGCCACTCTTTAACATTTTGTACGCCTTCTGCGGCTTTTACTTTTACACCATCCCAAAGAGTCATCTTCGAAGATCAATACAGTGTCATTTTGCATATGAATTGTAGATTTACTTATATTAAGGCTTAGTAAGTGAATTTATGTATGTGATAAAGAGTACCGGCCCCAATACAGTGCCCTGGGGGATGCCTATTGTATTTAAAGGTTCACTTACTGGAGTCTCTCATTTTTTAGAGTATGTTTTCTATTACTGAGTAGTTCTTGAAATTTCTGATACGGTTCCACGGATTCGTAATTTTCCAATACCTCAAGGAGTCTATTATGTGGGACCGTGTCAAAAGCCTTTGCTAAATCTAAGAAGACTCAATACATTTTTATTTCTTTCCAAGCTGTCTTTATTGAGTTAACAACTTCATACATTGCGTCAGAGGTACTTTTACTTTCCTAAATCCAAATTGATTTTTATGTAATATTTTATGCTTATTTAGATGATCATGGAGTCTAATCTTAAGCATTTTCGAAAATTTTTGGAAAAAATTACTTATTATGCTAATGGGCCTGTAATTAGAGATATCTGTCACATTACCATTTTATAGATTGGGTTTATTATTGAAGTTTTAAATTTGTCTGGGACTATGCCGTTTCAAATATTAGTTTCAAATATTAAGTTGATTATATATAAGAGTGGGATATAATATCGAATGTATGGATTTTAATGTTTTAAATAATCCCATCTATTCCTGGAGAAGAGTTATTTTTTTAGCCGAGTTAATGTGTTGTATTATTTGTCTTCAGTAGCTGGATAGAGGAACATTGATTCAAATAGTTGGGTGACCTATTTTTTGTAGTCATTAGCAGATCTTTTGATCTTACTAGCCATTTTAAACCAATTTCATTGAAATATTTGTTGCAATAGTTAGCCATGTCAACATCATTATTAAATCTTACATCATTCCCATCATGAATTTCTATTGTATTATTATTTCTGCTGTGTCGGTATTGCTTAATTCGAGACTACTTTAAATAGTTTTCTGATATCATTTTATTTTCGTTGACTGATTGTTTTGTAATAGTTATTTTTTTGCTGCATGTATTATTTTGTTGAGTTGATTTCGGTATGATTTATATTCATTCAATAGTAATTCATTTTTTCTCTTGATCGCTTTAAACTTCATTTTGTCCCTGTGTTTTATAGAATTGATAATGGCCTATGAAATCAAGGTTTTATTTTTTTTAGAGCATTTGATAGGTACTTCTTTTTTTATTTATGGCCTGATTATATATTTCAATAAATATATCAGAAAATGTTGAATAAGCTATATTTGGGTCATTATATTCATGATTATACTCCAGTCTTGCAGTTTTATTAGATTTAAAATTTATTAGCATCAGAACTCAATAACTTCAGTTTTTTTTATGTTTTGGATCAGATAAACAGTCATAGTCAATCCTAGATATACAGGATAGTGATCCGTAACATCTGCATTTATGGCGAATGACTTATATTTTAGGTTGGTATATTGTAGATTTTCTTTCATAAAGATATGGTCAATACAAGTTGCAGTTGTAGGTGTTACCCTCGTATATGTGTTAATATATGATTTGAAGCCCAACGATGACATCAGAGCAAAGAATTATTCGAAACAAGGTTTTTTTTATCCAGTATATCAATATTAATGTCTCCAACAAATATTCTATTTGGCTTTGTGGAATGTTTTGCAAATAATTTTCAAGTTCATTTACAAAAGATCTGCATTAGTGGATGGTGCCTGTAAGATGTATGGATATTTTGATATTATTTATTGTGCAACGAATTTGACTAATGGAGATTTTACAATGATGAAAATGTTGTTATCAAAGAGAAATTTAGGTTGGTTTTCACATAAATTATGATTCCATCATTCTGTTATTTTACTATTATTGTATAGTGTGGTGAAGCCTATCATATTGAAATTATCGACTATTCAATATTCCAACATTCACTCAGTACGATTATGTCAATATGTTTCAAGTGATATGTTTCTAAAAATAATTGCATTTCCTCAAGATTTTTCCTAATGCTCTAATATTAATATGTAGGATGTTAATTAAACTTTTTTTTGTTTTTTGTGTCTTTCATTGTTTCAATTACAAAGTCGACATTTTTAATGTCCATAGATCAACATCTTCACTTTCCAAACTGTCAAGAATGTTAACAATAGGATCATTCGTCATTTTGGTAATTTGTTTTACTTTTTAATATATCTATGAAATATTTTAATGATGGACAGTTCGAATCGTTTGATGAGTGTTCCGTGTTATAATTTTTTTATATTTATCATTAACGTTTTTACAATTTTGGCAGCATTTTTGCTGTTTGTTACAATTATTTTGGGTGTGATTTTCACCACAATTGGGACAAACCACTCATTCCGGCACTTTGTTTCTGTGATGAAACTCTGACATTTATAACACCGAAGTACTTCAAAATCCTCTTAGACAGGGTAACGCTCCCATCCAATGTAAACTTTTCCTCTCCCAATTAGGTTCTTGAAGATGCGAGGAGCATTCCCAGTAAATTATTTTGTCTCCTTTTTTTGTTTTTTTTTATAAGTGATTTTAATGTTCCATTGATGTTGTTCTGATCATGAGATTTGTCGATTTCTTCCATTGTCATGTCTTTATTGAAATTTGTAATCTTTATTCTTGGTTTTCATTTTTCGATATGGATATATCAATACTTATTTTAATTTTTCTTTGTGCTGATTTCATCAACAGATCTACTTGTTGTCTTATTGACATTTAATGAACAATCCACATTTTTGTTTCTTTATATTTTCAATGCTTATTTTCAGTTCCGCGGATTAATAGATTTATCAATATCTATTTTTGTATTACGGATGTTTGCACTTTTTTGGGTCAAATTTAAACTTTTGGGATATTATTTTGTATCATTTCAATTTCTGTTGGGTTATTCTTCTTCGTTATTTCTGAGTACGAAATTATTCTGAGTCCAGCTTATTTCTGCCATTTGGGATTGTTTATGTTTATCTTCCATCTTTTATTTGTCCCTGTAGTATTTGAATAATTGTATTTTTATTTTCTATTATCTCTTCTTATCCTTTATTGTGTTTTCAAAGAGATCATTGATATTCCATTTTCTGCAGTGTTCACAATGATATTTTAGTATCGCCTCTGTAGAACTATACATTTTATTTCTGAGGCTGATAAATCGAGCACCTCACCACATATATAAGTTCTGCATAAGTCGCATGGAAAGATAGGGTTCTTTGGGTCCTGTTGTATGCTTTATTTTACATCTTGCACATTCCAGTTTCTCCATTTTCAAAACCTGTTATCATTTTAGGTAGTACGCCACTGGGAGGGTTCTTTATATTGAGCTTGTTCACAGGTGTTTATGTGCTTTTTCTTCCTTCTTATCTGATTGCTTTTTTTTTGCTGGGCTGCTATGATTGTTGGGATTGTATGTTCTTATTTTTGTAATTATTTGCGTAATTTATTGTTTTTTTTGGTGAAACTTCACTTCCACTTGTAGCTTATAACTTTGTCAGCATTTTGATACCAATCTTAAATATTATTGAGGTTTGTAAACTAGCAATTTTGCAACAAAACACGGCACCAAAAACTCATCAACTTAACTTATCAGAGAATGGAGAGACTATACTTTTTGTTATTCTTTTTTAATTATAGTTTATGTACTTTTTATTCTACCAGGCTTTGTCTATGAGATTATTTATATCTTCGACAATAAGGTATACTCTGATTTGATTTGATTTGATAGGATCACTTTGAGTTTTCGAAGATTTACCACGTTATGCAATTTTTCTGTAGATATTTTTTTTCGATCGATTTTAAACTTTGTACTTGGACTAACTTGAACTTTCTCAATCGATTGGCGTTCGCAGAATCGCTTTATCTATCACCGTTCTCGAATTAGAACCAAGTTTTTCCGGTATTTTTCATTTCACGGCCAATCGATCGATCTGACACCCATAGCCCATATCCGGAATCTACGTCGAATTTCGATCATTTTGTACCTGATCGTAGGATCACTTTGAGTTTTCTAAATATTTACCACCCCCTTATGCAATTTTTTCTGTGGATATTTTTTCGATCGATTTTAAACTTCGTACGTATCCCTTTCCCTTTCGTTAATACTCAGTGGATCTTATCGTTTCGTTTGTTTGACCAACCGTGCCGATAATACCAACCACTACCATACCATATCGTATCGAACGTTTCCCTTGTTCGTTAATACTCCCCAAGTTTTTTTTATACTGTCGTTCGTTTTCTTGAAAACAACTATATTCTCAACAGGAGACCAAACAGCTATGTTCCCGCTATGGAGGGCCCAACATATTCCCGGCTACGGATGGCATACGGCTAGATTTCTGGCTATATATTGTCACTCTTTGAGATGGATTGAGATTGATCAGAAGTATCCTCATCTGTTGGTTCATGTTACCCTGAAAAATTTGAAATTTCAAGTAAGTATTTTGAGTTAACTTATACCCAATTTGGATGATGGACCAATTCAGTAAACCTCTGGGGTATTTGGGCATGAAGTGATATAAAGATAGCTGTTGAAATATGCAATTTTCTGTTTTTTCTTGATCGAAACTGCCAAGACTATTGACCCTTCTGAATCGATTGCGTTCGCAGAAATCGCGTTATCTATCACCATTCTCGAATTAGAGAAAGTTTTCGGGTTTTTTTGCATTTCACGGCCAATGATCAATCTGACTCGACATAGGCTACATTTTCGATTCTTCGAATTTTGATCATTTGATGAAACGCAGAGATAAGTATAATAATTTACCTTCGCAAGCAAAATCATTAAATCCTTACCGTATTTGGAAGTTAAATTCATGCTCCTTGAGAAGGCTTACTCACATGCAGGAATATTATGAGGATCAATTGTTTGAGAAGACATGCTATCGGTTGTGTAACAGGCATTCTGTGATTTAACAAATTTGCAACATTTAATATCCCTGTAGTATTATCAACCTTAGCAGCATTTTTATATCTACATTATTATTATATTATTTTTTAGGTTATATGCTGTACTTATTGAATTCTTTTTAATTATAGTTTATGTACTTTTTATTCTACCAGGCTTTGTCTATGGATTATTTATATTCGACAATAAAGTATACTTTGATTTGATTTGATAGGATCACTTTGAGTTTTCGAAAATTTACCGCTTATGCAATTTTTTCTGTAGATATTTTTTCGATCGATTTTTTAAACTTCCTTGGACTAACTTGACCTTTCTCAATCGATTGGCGTTCGCAGAATCGCTTTATCTATCACCGTTCTCGAATTAGGAACCAAGTTTTTCCGGTTTTTTTTCATTTCACGGCCAATCGATCGATCTGGCTACCACATGGCCACATATCCGGAATCTCGCGAATTTCGATCATTTTGGTAAACCCTGATCGATAGGATCACTTTGAGTTTTCGAAGATTTACCACCCCTTATGCAATTTTTTCTGTGGATATTTTTTTTCGATCGATTTTAAACTTCAGATTACGTATCGTTTCCTTTCGTTTCGTGAATCCTCGCCGTATCTATCGTATCGTATCGTAGGTTTCGTTTCGTACTGCCGTCTCATAAATACCAATACCGTGCCGTACGATCCGTAACCGTACCGTACCGTACCGATTGCCGCATCGATCCTCGTCCATACCATATCGTATCGTACGTTTCCTTTCGTTTCGTTAATACTCACCCAAAGTTTTTTTTATACAGTCGTTCGTTTTCTTGAAAAACAACTATATTCCTGCTACGGGAGGCCAAACAGCTATGTTCCGCTAGAGGGCCTTATATTCCGCTCGGATGGCATAAGTAGATTTCTGGCTATATATTGTCACTCTTTGAGATGGATTGAGGATCGAGAAGTATCCTCATCTGTTCGGTTCATGTTACCTGAAAAATTTGAAATTTCAAGTAAGTAGTTATGAGTTAACATTATACCCAATTTGGATATGGACAAATTACTGTCAAACCTCTGGTATTTGGGCATGAAGTGCCATATAGATGTATGATGTTTGAAATATGCAATTTTTCTGTCGATTTTTTTTTCGATCGATTTTAAACTTCGTACCAGGACTAACTTGACCCTTCTGAATCGATTGACGTTCGCAGAATCGCGTTTTCTTTTACCGTTCTCGAATTAGAGAAAAGTTTTTCCGGTTTTTGCATTTCACCCAATCGATCAATCTGACTACGACCATAGGCCACATTTTCGATTCTACGTCGAATTTTGATCATTTTGATGGAAACCCAGATCGATATAATAATAATAATTCACCTTGCAACGCAAAATCTATCAAATCCTTAACAGATCATTTGGAAGGAAGTTAAATTCATGCTCCATGAGAAGGCCTACTAGGCAAATACAGGAATATTTGAGGATCTTTTTTATGAGAAGACATGCTATCGGTTGTGTAACAGGCATTCTGTGATTTAGCAAATTTGCAACATTTTAATACCCTTGGATTATCAACCTTAGCAGCATTTTATATCTACATTATTATTATATTATTTTATTAGTTCGACTGTCCCTTTTTTATTCTTTTTTTAATTATAGTTTATGTACTTTTATTCTAAGGCTTTGTCTATGAGATTATTTATATTTTTGGACAATAAAGTATACCTGATTTGATTTGATTTGATAGGATCATTTTGGGTTTTCAAGATTTACCACGTTATGCAATTTTTCTGTAGATTTTTTTTTGATTTTAAACTTTGTACTTGGACCTTGAACTTTCTCAATCATTGGGTTCGCAGAATCGCTTTATCTATCACCGTTCTGGGAAAGAACCAAGTTTTTCCCGGTATTTTTCATTTCCCGCCAATCGATCGATTCTCCACATAGGACATATCCGGAATCTACGTCGAATTTAGATCTTTTTTGGTAAACCGCAGATGGGTAGGATCACTTTGAGTTTTCAAATATTTACCACCCCTTATGCAATTTTTCTGTGGATATTTTTTTTATCGATTTTCTTCGTACGTTCGGTTTCTTTCAATACCAGTCATCTTTCGTTTCCGGCCGTACCGTACCGTACAAACCATACCGTTGACCGTACCATACCATTCGTTCGTAACGCCTTCGTTTGTTAATACCACCCAAGTTTTTTTATACTGTCGTTCGTTTTTTCTTGAAAAAAACTATATTCCTGGCTACGGGGGGCTTTTCCGGCTACGGAGGCCAAAACAATTATATTCCCCTACGATGGCATATAGCTAGATTTCTGGCTTATATTGTCACTCTTTGAGATGGATTGAGATTGATCGAAATTATCCTCATCGTTGGTTCATGTTCCCCGGAAAATTTGAAATTTCAAGTAAGTTTTGGTTAACATTATACCCAATTTGGATATGGACCAATTACTGTTAAACCTCTGGGGTATTTGGGCATAAGTATAAAGATGTATGATGCTGTTGAAATATGCAATTTTTCTGTCGATTTTTCCTTTGATGGGTTTTAAACTTCGTACCAAACTTTGACCCTTCTGGATCGATTGGGTTCGCAGAATCGTTATCTATCACCGTTCTCGAATTGAGAAAAGTTTTTCCGTTTTTTGCATTTCCGGAATCGATCAATCTATTCGACATAGGCCAATTTCGGATTCTACGTCAATTTTGATCATTTTGATCATTTTGATGAAAACCGAGACGATAGGATCCCGAGTTTGAAGATTTACCCGTTATGCAATTTTTCTGTAGATATTTTTTTCGATCGATTTTAAACTTCTACTTGGACTAACTTGACCTTTCTCAATTGATTGGCTTTTTAGAATCGCTTTATCTATCACCGTTCTCGAATTGAACCAAAGTTTTTCCGGTTTTTTTCATTCCTTTTCGACGACTGGATCCCACATAGGCCAAAACCGGAATCTACGTCAATTTCGATCATTTTGGTAAACCCCAGATTGAAAGGATCACTTTGAGTTTTCGAAGATTTACCCCCCCCCTATGAAATTTTTTTTCTGTGGATTTTTTTTTTTCGATCGATTTTAAACTTTTTGGATTGTATCGTTTCCTTTCATTTCGTTAATACCAGCCGTATCTTTTCGTATCGTATCGTATCGTATCGTACCCTTCGTTTCGTCCGTACCTCAATACCGTACCGTACCCAAGACCGACCACTGTACCTGCACCCATACCATATCGTGCAAGCGTTTCTTTCGTTTCGTTAATACTCCCCCAAGTTTTTTATACAGTCGTTCGTTTTTTAAAAAAACAACTATATTCGTACGGGAGGCCAAACAGCATGTTCGCCAATGAGGGGCAACACCCTATATTCCCGGGATGGCATACAGCCAGATTTCTTATATATTGTCACTTTTTAGATGGATTGAGATTGTCGAGAAGTATCCTCATCTGTTCGGTTCATGTTCCCCGGAAAAATTTTAAATTTCAAGTAAGTAGTTTTGTTAACATTATACCCAATTTGTATGGAAAATTACTGTTAAACCTCTGGGGTATTTTGGCATGGGCTTATAAAGGGCAAAGTCCATTTTTTTTCTTCGATCGTTTCCCCTAAACCTCAACTTACCCTTCTGAATCGATGCGTTCCCCCGGGAATCGCGTTATCTATCACCGTTCTCGAATTAGAAAAGCCGGTTTTGCATTTCCGGTAATCGACGATCTGACTACGACATAGGCCATATTTTCGGTTCAAAGTAAAATTTTGATAGAAACCAAGAATCGATATAATAATAATAATTTCACCCTGAGCAAAATCTATTATATCCTTACCGTCATTTCGGAAGGAAGTTAAACTCATGTCCTTGAGAAGGCTTACTACAACTCAGGAAATTATGAGGATCAATTGTTATGAAAGACATTTCGGTTGTGTAACAGGATTCTGTGATTTAGCAAATTTGAACATTTTAATATCCCTGTAGTATTATCAACCTTAGCAGCATTTTATATCTACATTATTATTATATTATTTTTTTAAATTATATGACTGTACTTTTGTAATTCTTTTTTTAATTATAGTTTATGTATTTTTTTTATTCTACCAGGCTTTTTTGGGGATTATTTATATCTTCGACAATAAATATACTTTGATTTTTTATTTGATAGGATCACTTTGAGTTTTAAGATTTACCATTATAATTTTTCTGTAGATATTTTTTTCGATCGTTTTTAAAATTTCGTACAAGGACTAACTTGACTTTCTCAATCGATTGGGTTCCAGAACGCTTTATCTATCACCGTTCTCGAAGAACCAAGTTTTCCGTTTTTTTTCTTTTTCGGCCAATCGATCGATCTGGCTACCACATGGCCACATATCCGGAATCTACGTCAATTTCGATCATTTTGGTAAACCGCAGATCGATAGGATCACTTTGAGTTTTCGAAGATTCACCAATGCAATTTTTCTGTGGATTTTTTTTTTTTCGATCGACAAACTTGACGTTCTACCCTTTTGTTTCGTTAATTAGCCGTATTTTTAATCGTAACGTGAAGTTTTGGTAATGACCGTACAATACCGGCATCCCGACCATACCAATGCATTAGAACGTTTCCTTTGTTCGTTAAACCCAATTTTTTATACAGTGGTTCGTTTTTTTGAAAAACAACATATTCCTGGCTACGGGAGGCCAAAAAATATTTCCCCGGCTAAGGAGGGAAGCACTTATATTCCGCACGGATAGCATACAGCTAGATTTCTGGATATATATTGTACCTTTGAGATGGATTGAGATTGATGAGAAGATCCTCATCTGTTCGGTTCATGTTACCCAAAAAAATTTGAAATTTCAAGAAGTATTTTGGGTTTTAAATTATACCCAATTTGGAAGGGAAACCAATACGTTTATTTATTTATTTATTTATTTATTGTTCTCATTACAAAAAAACCTATTGGTAATAACAAGAATGGTAGTGGGAAGAAGTAATGATATATATATATATAAATATATATAATATATATATATATATATATATATATATTTTATATATACATCTAAACAGAAAATAACAAATGTAAAAAAAAAAAAAGCAAACACAGTCAGTTTTTTGCAGTTCTTTCAGGTTTTTGTCGAATAAATCTATGTGTTGTTGAGATTGATTGCATATCAATAACATTTTGTTCTTGGTGATATATCCCTGGATCTTTTGAATACATCATAATTTAAAATTTTAAAATTGATTTTGGACGTTTAATATGTTAATTAGATCACAGTCTTTGTATTTTGTGTAATAAAAGATGGTATAAAATAAAAACCGCCTGTTTATTTCTTCTATCCAACAAACTCT
This sequence comes from Gonioctena quinquepunctata, assembly GCA_018342105.1. Classification (NCBI taxonomy): domain Eukaryota; kingdom Metazoa; phylum Arthropoda; class Insecta; order Coleoptera; family Chrysomelidae; genus Gonioctena; species Gonioctena quinquepunctata. The sequence continues at coordinate 4,643 of JAFIRS010003318.1, read as the reverse complement.
TGAAATCGAAGCTATCTAGCATGCACCTATATGAGACCATATATGGGTATGTGTTATTTTCCGACATAAAGGTATCTTAAGAACCCTTTTGTACTTTCTCAATCACTAGTGTGTTTTTTGGGCTGAAGGCATCCCGATTTGTCTGCATATTCCAGATGTGGTCTCCAAGGCATGATAGAGCTTGATAATTGTTCCCAGTTCGAAAAGGCTTGCTATTTCTAATGATGAAAAAACCAAAAAATTTTAAAAGCTCTTTTAAGGGGTTGGTGTTGCAATTGAATTTTTTTTCGGGGCCGAAAGTTAAATTTGGGGCTTTGATTTCACTCCTTTTTTTCCCAATGGGCCCCCCCCTATGTTATAGGTATGTTCAATGATGGGGTTTTTTTCCGTGTAAAGGTCATTTTAGGCATTTTTTTTAAGTTAATTGACTTTTATTATCTTTTTAAACCCAAAAAAAATTTTTTTTTTTCTGTCTGTAGTAAAAAAGGAGTCTTGGGGGGGAAATATTATTTTGAAAAAATTTAAAAAAATCAGCAAAGAGCAGTCCCATAGATTCAGAAAACAATCGGCGGGGGGTTTAAAATACAATGTAAATAATAGTGGGGCCCAAGGTACTACCTTGCGGGGACACCAGGGTATGTATACTTTTTTTAAGTATTTTGCCCATCTTTCACCTTGGGGCCCCAAATTAACAGATATGATTTTAAAAAAAAAAAAGGGAGGGGAACTAATTTTATCTAGGGCAGCCCGGGGTCAACCTTGTAAAATTTTTTCACAGTCTGTATAGATGACATCCAGTTTTTTTTGTTTTTTTTTTTTTTGGAGGCATATTTTGGGGAAATGCAAAAAGGGTTTAGATTAGATTTTTGGGGAAAACCTGCTGAAATATAGAGATATTTGGTTTTTTAGCCTTGTTGTTGGTACATACAATTTGTTCAAAAATTTTTTTCCCTTACTTTTTATGTTTATTGCCTATAGTTGTTGATTTCCCCTTTTCGTTGCCTTTTTTTTTTTTTAAATAGGCGTGACCAAAAACTGTTTTTTTTGCATTTTGGGGATTTTGCTTGATATTGATAAGTTGAAGATGTACCAAAGGCTTAACTAAAACCTGCTAGACCCGAAATATAGGCAGGTTATTTGTCCCGGTTTTTTTTGGTTTTTTTTTTTTTTTTCTTTTTTTGGGGATCCCCGGCTCGATTACTAAAGGTGGTTAAAAAAAAATGCATCCCCCGGTGTTAAACTGCTATGATTTTCTGAGACCCGATAGAAGAATGAAAAAAAATTGGGGAAAACATTTCAGGCCCCAGGGGGGCTGTGAAGAGCCATCCCCCCGCATTTCTCCGGGCACTCCACTTTTTCCTAGATTTGGGGGGATAAATTTTTTGGAAAAAGGGTTCCGGGGCTTGATTTATGTTTGCCTCAATATTTTGTTTTTTTCAAAAATGGCCCCTTTTTAATTTTTGCTTTTTTTCTTTTCCCTTAATTTTATTTTTGGTTTTTTTTTTTTCACAGAGTAAAATTTTTTTTTTGAAAATTTGTGTAAATGATTTTATTTCTTATTTTTTTTTATTTATTTATTTTTTACCCCGGCAAAAAATTATACCTTTTTCAAAAGATTGACAAAGCCCCCTTTTACAGATGACTAAGATTATGTTAAAAAAAAAAATTAAAAAATTACAATTTTTTAACTGCTTTTTTAAAGGATGGTAAAGATGAACCGAACACTCAAGCTTGTTGTTGTGAGTGTTTGCGGGAAATTTTATTTTTTTAAAAAGGGTTGTTTTGACCATAATTTGTTCAAAAAAAGGGGGTCTTGAAACCCCTTTTTAGCATTTACAAAAAATGGGGGAAAAACTCAAAATTTAGGACAATCAATACTGCCATTGATAATTTTATGGAGGAAACCAGATCGATTTCAAGTTTTCCCCATGTGTTAAAGAAATTCCCCAAATTTGGGTTTTTTTGAATTTGTGAATAATTGTACCCCCTATTCATTCTGTTGTAGCCACAGTATTTTAAAAATTTTTTTGAGTACCCCCAAAAATTTTCGACTCTATAGCATGGTGACCAAATGATAGAAATGTATTCAAGAATAGATCTGACTTGGGCAAAAGATAATCTTGAGAGCAATGACAGATATTTTCTTGCAAAACGAAAAAAAAAACCCATTTTTTTTGGGGGTGAGATTTCATGTGCCCCTTAAATTTTTTAGTCAAAAAACCCCCCCAAATTTTTTTGTTGGTCTCTGATAAGTTTGTGTCGTTAACCCGATAAGCATAATTAATTGCCCTTTATTTTTTTAAAAAATTTTTTTTACTTTTTTCCCAAGTTCAGTTTTAGTAAGTTAATTTTTTCCCCCGGGGAAAGGTTTTTAAAAGGCAAACTGTAATTTCAAAAATTTTTAAATCAGCAAATAATGGGAAAGGGGAAAGTTGGGGATAACATTTGGAAGATCATTAACAAAAATATTAAACAGTATGGTCCCATGTGAGCCCCCCCGAGGTACCCCTGAAGGAACTTCAATTGGATCTGATTTTTAACTACCATATTTGACATTTTGGGGCTCTTTTTAAAAGATAGGGGCCCCTTCCCAAAAAAATTTCCTTCACTCCCAAAGACCCCTTTTTTGCAAGTAGTAAACTGTGGTTGACTCTATCAAATTTTTGAAAAATTGGTTTTTCGGGTCAACCTGCAGTTTATTCTCGGGGCATTAATGATGTAATTTTGGTAAAGCAATAAATTAGTGGTAGTGATCTACCTCTGCAGAATCCATGTTGTTCAAAATAATATTTTTTTAAATCCCCCCAAAATTTTTTTTTGGGAAACAAGCAATCAAACATTTTTTGGAATTCTTTTTTGATTACAAATACCTCTGTATTGTCAACCCGTGAAAACCCCCCCTTTTGGATGGGTTTTTTTAAACTGTGTTTCCAAAAAATAGAACGTACCTTTTGGGGGGGTAAAAATTTAACAGGTAGTGAATGGGTTTTTAAAAAGGAAAATGAATCAAATGAAAGGGGGCCTTTTTTCCCCATGATAGTTTCCAAAGATAATGTACTAAATCATGATTTTTTTAAAGTCTATGGTGTAGGAGCAAATGTTGACAGTGTTATCAAAGGGGTAATTTTGGAATTTATTGATGTTTGTATTATCATAGACTGTCGAGAAAAAACGAAAAAAATTTAAAATATCTTGGGGAAATTTTACCAGGTTATTGTTATAAACCATACGAGAGGGGGAAGCTTTTTTTTATTGATGAACTTCCCCAAAAAAGACGAGGGTTTGCAGAAATGTTTTTTTTCAAATTTTTCAAAATGTAATTTTTTAACAGTCCTCACGTAAGATTTTTTATTGCCCCTGAGATACTGAAAAAAACCCCGGAAGCTTCAACATTACCATTTTTTTTTTCTCTTGGGGAATAATTTCTTTTCAAATATCATTTGTTTAAAAAAATTTTTGAACCATGTTGGGAAGTTTTTTGTTTTGAACTTTTTTTGGAAAAAAAATTTTCGAATGGGGATATAAAACGTCCTTGTTTTTTAAGGATGAAAATTTAAGTCGTCATTTGATAAAAATTCCAATCAATGCTGGCAAAGAAATCATTTGGAAATATAATTACTATTCCGAAATCAAAAATTTTCGATCTTTAGATCCAAAAGGATTTTCTAGATTTGATAAAAACCGCCCAATTTTGGGTTTTTATTTTGAAAAATGGTTCCCTTTGGGGAATTTTAAAACTATATCATGGTATGATGAAAATAAAAATCCAAAAAAACATTCCTAGAGTTCCGGGGAAAAATTTTTTGATAAATTTTTATAACTGAAAAAAATAAGTGGTGAGTTTTTCCCCAAACAGTCAGCATTTAGGCCAAGTTCATCATTGAACCAAATAACATTCGGTATATTTAAAAACTCCAAAAAGCAACATTTTATGACCAGGAAATTTTTTTTAAAAATAGTCTACAGTATTAAAAATGATTGATGTAATATTCAGTATTAGAAGCAGGGGAATATATACTGCACCGATAATCAAATGATCTTCACCAAAAAAATTTTCGCACCAAAAACGGGGGGTACCAGAATGGGGATTTGGGTTTTTTTGGGGGTTTCTTTTTTTACAAACCGGGTATGGCTTGGTCACAATTTTGTATATTATTTATAAAACAGGCGAGACAGTCGTTGCCCCTTCCCCACATTCAAAAAAACAGACCAATTGTAATCTTTCATTTGTTATAACTGTTAAACCTCCGGGGGGTTTTTTGGGATGAAGTGCCATATAAAGATGATGATGCTTTAAATATGCAATTTTTTTTTCGATTTTTTTTTTATCGATTTTAAACTTCTTCCAAGACTAACTTGACCCCCTTTGGAAAAGATTGCGTTCGCAAAGGGGGTTTTTATCACCGTTCTCGAATTAAAAAAAGTTTTTCCGGTTTTTATTTCCCCCGGTCGATCCATCTGACTTCCACATAGGCCACATTTTTCCCATTCTACGTCGAATTTTGATCATTTTAAGGGGAAACCCCCGATCGATATAATAATAATAATTCACCTTCGAAAAAAAAATCTATTAAATCCTTTTTCCCTCATTTCGGGGAAGGAATTAAATTCATGCTTTGAAGGCCTACTAAACTTTAAGGAAA